>PVKA01010638.1:0-63725 GCA_004027165.1 Ctenomys sociabilis
TGCAAATCTTGCCTCTCATAGAATTATGTAGAAGCACAGCGTTATCTATCCCAACTGTACTGTCTATACACACACATCAAGATTCTTCCTTTCTATAGCCCTTCCTTTGTCTACACCTGTCAGAGATGGGCACTCCATTGTCATTCAACCAACTTAGGTGCTTGAACTCAACAACACAATCCCACACAGTCCAGCATTCACAACAATAGTGAGTTATCTGAAGAAGTTGTTGACCATAGCCATTTACAGCTTAACTTATTATATGGCCCCGTGGTGTATACCTCATTTTTATACTTTTCTGCTGGATGGTTAAGATTTAGATAGAGCAAGGCCTATATACCAACACATGTACTTCTTGTTTCTTATGAGTGAAGTCCCCTCAGGGTTTATCTTGTAGTCCTGTACCTTATTCTGCAGATCTGTGTCATCCATGTGGATGAGTCACAGACAATGCTTGACCAGTTTGCTCTCTGTGAGAGCCTGAGAGAAAGTTTTCTCTCCATGTGACTCTCTGCAGGCACATTATAGAACTTTGATCTCTTTCCTCTGTGGCTCCATAATCTCCTTGTTCAGAAAATTTGGACCTAAACTGAGTTTCATGATGTTGCAGTACAGGTTCTCCTATGTCCTGAATCTTCGCTGACCTTGAAAGGCTAGGGCCAAAATGTTGGCTGGCCTTGTGGCTGTTCTATTTCTCCAATTTTGATCTGTGAACTTAGGTTGTTAACCATCCAGAAGAAAAGCTGATTAGCATCCTGCAGCATATGCCATTCACTTTGCCTTATCTGACTCAATTGTTTTTAGTTGTTGTACATTTCTATTTGTATTTCTTCTTTTCGCTTCTTATACTAGGGAGATTATATGATATTTGCACATGTGTGTCTGGTTTATTTCACTTATGAGGATATGTTCAAGTGGCATCCACTTCAATATAAATGCTTCAAACTTATCATTCTTAATAGCTGAGTAATACTCCATTATATAGAAATACCACATCTTTTTCAACCATTCCTCATGTGATGGATATCTTGGTTGTTTCCAAGATTTTGCTATCACAAATTGTGCTGCTATAAACATAGGTACACATATATCACTATGATACAATGTTTTGAGATCCTTTGGGAAAATTCCCAGTAGGGGGATAGCTGGCTTGAAGGGGATTTCTAGTCCTACTCTTTTGAGGAGTCTCCACACTGACCTCCACAATGGTTGTACCAGTCTACATTCCCACCAGCAGTGGAGAAGTGTTCCCTTTTCCCCACAAGCTCTCCAACATTTGTTGTTGGTTGATTTCCTTATGATAACCATTCTTTCTGGAGTGAGATGGTATCTCAGTGTTGTTTTTATTTGCATTTCATGGATGACTAGCAATGTGGAGCATTTTTTCATATATTTATTTGCTTCTTTAATTTTGTCTTCTGAGAAGTGTGTATTCATCTCAGATGCCCATTTTTGAATTGGGTCTTTAAATTTGAGGGCACTGTTATATCTTAGTTCTTTATATATTCTAGACAGCAGACCTTTGTTTGATTGCTTATTAGTTAAGATTTTTTCAAACTTTGTGGGTTGTCTTTTCACTCTGTTGACAATTTCTTTTGATGTGCAAAAGCTTCTCAAGAACAGTTGATCCCAGTTGTTGACTGTTTCAAGTGCTTCCCATGCGAATATATACATGCTCATGAAGTCTTTACCTACTATGTCTTCAAGAGTTCCTCCTACTTTCTTTTCCAAGAGATTGAGTGTTTCTGCTTTAATGTTCAGATCTTTAATCCATTTTGACTTCAACTTAGTGTATGGTGATAGAGCTGGGTCAAGTTTTAGTTTTTGGCATGTGGAAAGCCAATTTTTCCAGCACCATTTGTTAAATAGGCTGTCTTTCTTCCAGGAGGTATGATTGACCCCTCTGATGAAGATCATATGGCTGAGTGTGTTCATAGATGCTTCTGTACCTTCTAATCTATTCCATTGATCCTCAGGTCTATTTTGTTGCCAATACCATGTTGATTTTATCACAGTGGCTTTGTAGTGTAATTTCTTTCTTTCTTTTTTTTTTTTTTTTTTTGTAGTGTAATTTCAAGTCAGGAATTGTGATGCCTCCTGACTTGCCTTTATTGGTTAAGACTGCCTTTGCTATTCTAGGTCATTTGTGGTTCCACATAAATTTTAGGAGGCACTGAACAATTCTATGAAACTTCAACATGAATTTCCCATGGGAATGTATAGGGGCAATGTGCAATGAAGAAAGTCAATGTGAAGTTCCCTTCTTTACTAGATAGGAATGAACACAGCTAAACTTCATGGCATATTCCTTGCAACTGTGGTGTATAGCTCGAGATAGTTTACTTTGACAAGGCTAAGCAAGCTGGGGAAATAACAGCAGAATAAAGTATATATCATACATAAAACACCTACACTCCTTTCTGGATTGAGAAGCACAGATAAAGTGAACACAGGTCTAGGAACTAAAAACACAGTGTATAAAAATACAAATTTTACTCCAAATAATTGCCATTATACGTACTTTGGGACACACACACACACACACACACACACACACACATGTATGTATATATCTCACACTAAATTTATTTTTCATTGCATTCAGGAACACATTTTAAAAAGTGCATGAAAATTTACTGTAATACACAGAATGCTTAGTAACTAACTTGAGTACTAAGAATAAAAAAGATTGAACATATTTGAGTTTGGTGGATATATGAGAAGTGAACTCTTTAATGTAGGCTCAGTCTCTTTTTTTTTTTAGGAGGAGACCTGTGTTACTTTGATGAGTTCTTCTTACAAGATGCATGATAGGGATGATGAGCGGTAATACCAGATGTTTCTACTCATCTGTACATCTACTCATATAGATTGATTAAATAGTTACTCTCTGTAACATGCAGGGTTAAATGATGACACAGAGGAACAAAAGGCATCTGATCATTCTTCCATATCATTTTGCATAGGAGTGAGAAGACAGCAGGAGCACGCAATTGCAAATATTCTAATGGTGGTGTGACTGTAGCTAGATCTGTAGGTGGGGAAAGTGAGGGTGGCCTCAGGCATAGAATTCCACAGAGCACATCTGAACTGCATCTAAAAAGATGAGGTGGGAGTCAGAAGGCTCGTTCTAGGAAGGGCACCTTATTCTGTTCTAGGCTCAGGCAAAGTGTGGATAAGGAAATGTTAAAGAGACAATGAGAAGACTGCAGAGTTACATCCAACTTGTGTCATATTAATTTTTTTTTTAATCCCACTTGGGAGCTGATGTTTAATGACAGAACTTTAAGGACTTAGGTTTAAGGCTGAAGTGGAGATTTGGAAACCAGGACTGATAGAACCATCAACATCATAACAACGTGGAGGATGAGAAGGGATGAAGTTAGATTGAAGAGTCCACTTGGGAAACTTTTGTACAAATCTATATGGAAAATTAGCAGAGTCTGAATTAAAGCTGCTAACAAAGAGAAAAGAAAAGACACACTTGGAAGATCTATAGGTGTTGAATCTGTGCTTGGCTGGACAAAAGCTGAGTGAGAGAAGGGTGGTCTAGGGTGATTTCCATGTTCCTGCACTGTAATGGCAGAAATAATAGAAACAAGAAGCATGGGCCAAAGCACAGGTTGGAAGGAAAGATAACAAGTTTGAATGTAGCCACTCAGAATTTGGGGCTTATGTGAGATGTTTAATAATGTCTCTTGGTCACTGATTTAGGGTACTAACATTCAGAACAAATATCTGAGCTCACAATGCGATTGCTAGTTATATAGGGCAAAACACAATTAAGAAATCTGCATTCTGGTACACTGTTCTTGACCTCAGTAGGATCCGTTTATCTTTCTTCAGGTAATGCCTTTGATATTTGAGTAGGGTGTCATCATGATTCTTGATCCAGTTGGCTGAAGTGGATGATTCCACTTTTGCCCCTGAGGAGACTCGCTACTCAAATCTGCTCAGTCACATTTCTCATTCCTTCCTCATGACTGCCATGGTTCAGTATGTAGAACAAAAGTATGAGTGTTATGTATAGTTTTGAGGAAAAATGTCCTCTTAGCTGGTAATACCAGAGGATAGCTTTTCAGGCTAGTGTCTGACAACTCTGTTGCCACAGGTGGGAACACTTAAGGATGAAGACAATACAGGGAAAAAAGTCTTGCGAGGCTGAGAAATAGTGAGAATCCAGTAGAATCATAAAAGGACATTTTTTTTTTTTTTTTGTATTTAGGAAAGTGTACAGGCTGTATAGGGTCTCACTATGTAGGTCAGACTCATAGTGATCTTCCTGTTTACAGCCTCCCGAGTGCTGAGATTACAGGTCGCGCTACCATGCCCAGTCTCAGTTATGGTCTTAGTGTGCCCTGGCATGGCATGGACATTAAATTGTTGAGTCTAGAGAGACTGACTAAAAAATGATTTCTATACTTTTCATTTAGGGTTGTCAGACCATTTTGTGTATTGTTTAAAATAACTTTAGCTGATTTATTATTGACCACATTCAAAATAGTCTCATTAAGGGCAGATTATATATATATATATATATATATATATATATATATATATATATATATATTCATTTCTAATTATATTAATTGCAAAATATCTGTTAATGAATTATTGAATGGTAATATAAAAGAATGATTTGATTTTGAATGTAGCTCAATATATTCTTTGAATAGATTGACAACTTTGTAATTCCGAATTTTGTTTTTCTCATTCATGTCATCCATTTATTCAAAGAAATCAGGCCCCTTGGGGCCACTGCCCAGGTGCTGTTCTGAGGGTCACCAACTCTACCCACTGGGGGGCTGCAAGGTTGAAGCAACAGTGTCCCAAAGGGCTGGCCTGCTGGCTCAGGATGACGTTCCTCACCACAGGGCTGAAGTCAGATTGTTTCCAGAATGTTCTCCAACTCATGGAAACATGGTAGTTGCAGGCCTTGTGGCATGGGATAAGGGGCAAGCCCACTGGCACTGTCAGGCCTCACAGCCAAGGAGCAGTGGCCCTGAGTCCCGTGTGGAGGGGCCTGCTGCCTGTAGGTCTCAGTTGGCCACGCTCTATGCCCAGGTCTACGGGGCAGTGACCTCCACCACACCCCAAGGCTTGGGAGGGGTACCCAGGAAGGGTAAACTCCAGCAGACCCTTCCTACTGTGGCCACTGAGCCCAGCCACAGTGCAGCAGAGCCTGGTGCAGTGGGCAGAGTGGAGGACGGCAGGCACCTGCACTAGACACGCTCCAGGTCCGGATCTGGCTCAGGCCTCTCCTCTACCTCTTCTTCCTCCTCTTCCTCATCCTCATCCCCGCAGGCCTTGTCCAGTGGTGCCTCATCCCGTGCTAGCTCCTCCACATGGGCCAACATGTCAGCCATCAACGCCTCCTCCAGCCGCTTCCGCACCTGCTGCACCAGCTCCTGCTGCTTCCTGATGTCCTCGTCGGTCACCATGAAGGCTTTGCACAGGGGCTGCGTGGTATTCAGCACGCAGCTGCTTGAAGGTGGACGCAGTCTGCTGCACAGGAAGGGCCGAGTTGAGGTCTGGCTTGCCCATGACCTGGTTGGAGGAGTCATAGCGCATGCGCTGGCGGCTCTGGTTCATCTTACTCATCAGCATCTCGCCCGTGCGGAAATCGAAGGTGCTCAGGTCCATGGAGCCGCCCAGGTAGCGCGCCAGCTGGGGTTTGCTGCGGAACTTCTTCCCACAAGGGCTCTTCCGCTCCATCCCGCCCGTCTCCTCCGCCGGGGTCTGGGCCCGCCGCCGCCGCCGCGACCCCCACCTGGGAGAGCTGCTCAGCCCCAATTCCGAATAGTTTTGTTATAAATATGATATATATTTCAATTTTTTAAGCTCTTTAATTTTTAAATGGCATTTTAGCACTTTATTGAGGAACTCATGATTTTTCTTTTGTTAAAGTTAAAATGTTTTTGGGCCGGCCAGATAGGCTGGATTAAAGTGCTCGCTTAGCCAGATTCAGGAACCGGGTTCGATTCCCAGCACATTGTGCAGGCCCTACCCCGGGGCGTGCTATGAGACAGAGACTGAGACTGGGCGTGGTGGCAGGCACCTATCCTTCCAACACTTGGGAGTCTGAAAATAGGAAAATCCTAATGAATCTGATCTGTGTAGTGAGATCCTGTCCACCTTGTACATAATATAAATAGATAAGTATTTTACATAAATAAGTAAATAGAGAAATAAAATTAAAATGTTTTGAATAGCATCTTTTCAAATGTATACTCTAATATGATTTTGGCATTTTCTATAAATTAAATTTGCTTTATTTTTTGATTTTATAATCTTAAACATTGTAAAAGTGAAGCAATTTGCTTAGTTTATGTTTCTATTTATTGCTTCAAACATAGCAAAGGCTAAGCTTTACCAGTGAGCTACAGATTCTGCATAAACTCATTAATTTTAATTGGTAGAATATTTAGGTTTTCTAGGTAGAAATCCTATCACCTGCAGAGCATTTTTTTTGTTGTTGTTGCTGTTCTTTTCTAATCAGTAGGTATCATGTTTGTTGCATGTGTTTTTTTCTTAGGAGGTGGGTATGTGCCTTTCATCCATTTAAATTTTTCTTGCAATTTTTAGTTTCCTATGACAGTTCAATCATTTTTCTGCTTTTTAAAGTCATTATTTGATGCTGGGATTTATAAAGTGTTATGTGTGCTCTTATTCAAATGGTCATAACCTTGTCCTTATATTCCGTTGTGATAGTGAACTGCCTCTATAAATTTTCTATTTTTTAAATCTTATTTAACTTTTGCAAGTACTTAGAAGCTTTTAGAATTTCAATTTTTTCTTGAATCCATTTTAGCTATTTTTAAACGATGAAATATGCAAAAGCAATGTCATGAAGAAGATAGGCAACATAACTCAAAGCTTCGTCTTAATGACAGAATATGATTAAAAGATATACGATCAAAAGACTAGTGTGGTTTTCTGATGAGAACTGGAGTTCTTTCAGTGAGGCATTTGATTTGGAAAAATGGGATCCACAGGCCTTACAAGCTGAATTAGGTTATAGTAATAGGGAAGTGATAATTAGCAACAAAAGCAAATGCAGTTTTGTTAGGGAATATCTGAGTACTTTTAAAATATTTATCATGCTTTATCTTCATTTGGAAATAGTAAGCTAGGAGTATATTTATGTGCTTATTAATTAATAAACCCCACTGACTTCAGCTACTTATTGGATTGACTTAGTTAATCAACCACTTGCCTCACATTTTTCTTTTCCTGTTCAGTAAGTATTTAGAATTGATCTCCATGGGTATATAAGAATATTGTTAGCAATAGCCATGGAGCTTACTGCTTCTTGCTGAGCTTTGTGGTTTCCACTGATAACTTAGTATATTTACTTACAAGACTAAATAGTTTGTAGAATTTATTTGACAATTTTAACCACTTTTATATACAGTTGGGAAGGTGGCACTTGGGGAGATGGCTAGTTTAAGGCCAGCGTGTAATATAAAGAGAGATCTTGCCAAAACAAACTAGCAAAAAGACCAAACGAAACCAACCAAACAAGCAAAAAAAAGAAAAAAAAAAAAAAAAAGTAAAACCAAAACCAACAAACAGAAAAATACCAGTGCAATAAAAAGAAATAAAAAGTATTCCCTTGATTTGATATTATATACTTTTTCTTTATTGAAATCATTGGCTAAGTATCTGAGAGTAATCTTTTAGAATGACAGCATTGAAACAAATCATGTGACAAGTTCTCTTTTCCATCATCACTTTTTTTCTTCATGTTTCAGTATTTTCACTTTCATGCATTTTTTCACTTCTCTGGGTAGTACAGTGACATACTTCTATCTGGTCTTTTTTTCTTAAAAGATTGTCATCCAAAGATTAATTCAGAATTTTAATATGAATAATCAAAATGAGGAAGAAACCTCAAGTCCAAGTTTCCAAACCATTACACAATTATATATATATATCTATATATATCTATATGCCTCTCTCTCTATAAAAATTTGTAAATATAGTTTTATGGTTTATGGATTTCAAACATATTTTCATAGATGCATTTTATTTGGCTGGTTCTTACAATGCCTTATTTTTTTCTTGCAATGACTCTTGGTATAGAGAAGCTTACAGACAAGAAAGCACAGGTTCTTACAGAAGTTGTTTAAAACTTTTTTTCTTTGGCTAACTCAGCCCACCTCGAGGGTGGAGCTGGCATGGCATGTGATGCCGGGGATTGAACCATGGTCCCTTGCCCTGCCTAAGCTTGCCTACGCAGGTGCTTTAGAGTGCTGAGCTATCTCACCTCCCTTGATTAAAACTATTTAAGGAAGAGGGGCTGGGCAAAGGCTCAGAAGAATAAGCACTTGCCTGACAGGAGCAAGGAGCTGAATTCAATCCCTGGTTCTGCCAAAAAGCCAAGAAAACAAAAAACTATTCAGGCTGAAGTGTCAGGGTTGGAACTGAAAGTCAGGGTTTTCCTACACAATATGTTATCTACATTGAGAACCAAGTTTGATTTTATTGTTGTTGCTGCTGTTACCTTTGTCTTCATCACCTAATCCTTTGTCTCCTCTTCCTTATTTTTTGTTGTTTTCTTTCTTTCTTCTCCTCCTTCTGACTATTGTTTATTAATGACTTCAATGGATAAAGCAATGTTCTAATTGTTTTACTTGCGATTTACCAAGTTCAATCTTCGAAATGACTGCATTAGGAAAGTATGCTAATAATTATAGGTTAGTATAATAAGCTACATTTTGTAGATGCAAAAATGAAGAGTACAAAGGTTTGAATACTTTTCCAAGGATAGAGCTCTTCCTGGTAGTGGCATGGTTGAAGCCTTAGTTATTTTGTCTACGAGTTTGTGTTCTTGACCAGTATTGTGTTCCTCTACTGTTATTGAGCGACAGATCCAAGGCTGCAAACAATGGATGGCTCTTTCAAAGTCTTCCTCAAACAGATTTTCATTAAAAAACAAGTAAAAATAAAAATCAATATGTGGAGAAGAACACAATCCATGCGTAAGAACCCTATATGTTCTGAATTCTGTTCATTTTAACCAGCTATGGATTAGCAAACAAGAAATTTCATAGTAGATAAGAAGAGTGGAGCCAATTTCGGACAATTCATATTGGTAACTGGCAGGTTTTTTGTTTGTTTGTTTGTTTTGTTTTTTGTTTGTATTTTATGGAAGGGTCTACAGGGTGTTCAGGGTCTCACTACTAGATTGGACTTGTACTGATCCACCTGCTTACAGCCTTCCAAGAGATGGGATTGCAGGCATGCGTCACCAAGCCTATTCTCAATTGTGTCTCATTGTGCCCTTGGGTCAGGGCCAGCAAAGCAGGCCCGAGGATTGAACCCCTGACCCCTGTGCCTGGTAGTTGGCAGTTTATTTAAAATGCTTGTTATGTTCCTGCTAACAGGCAAGGCTAATTAAAGTTTGCAAAAGATTAAACTACTAAAATCAGAGTATTCTTTTTCTATTTATACTTTTATTTTATGGCTAATTATATGTTTGTGTTAAAACGTCTTGCTTTGCTTCTATCTGATTACTGCTTAAGCAGCACATCAATTATATGTCTAAAAATTATACCTTAATGAGATGACTACTTTAATTCTAATAATTTTTATGTAATATTTTAATAAAAATAACTAAAACCCTACAACTTATTATTTTTAGAGTGTTTATTGTAGAAATTAGTTGTTTGCATTTAGATTTGGCTTGCACAAACTTAGAAGATAATTTACTTGTAGGGGTTAGGAAAAATATGAAACTTTTATACTCTAATATGCAACATGTGTGAAAACTGGGAACAGAGTATTTGTTTATTTATGCATATTTACACTGGTTTGCCATATTTTGTAACATTATTCATTCTGCAATTTGAGAGTTGGGGAATTATTGTTTTAAAAGCATATAATTCTTTTGTAGAAATAAAGATATAAACTTACGCAAAAAGTTTTTATACAGGAATTACTTAAGTAAAAACCAAATGAAATAAAAATTCAAGTATATTTGAAAAATAAATTTAATATGTAGCCTCTGAGTAAATTGTATGCTTAACAGTAATTTAACTTTGCATATTTTATACATAATCAAAATACTTTCCAAAAATATATATCTAGATTTTTTAAATTATACTGGATATTTTTAACTCTTTCTGAAAAATGTTATATAAGAAGTTTTAGAATTAGTACATAGTTTTTCCAACTTTTAAATTCATTACTAAATGTAAAAATAGATTAAAGGAGTGTTATAATTTGTGTGTGTTTGTCCCCACAAAGCCTCATGCAGCTACTGAGGCTCAGTTCTACAGTTTGTGATTAATTCATGATCCAAGGCTGGGATTATGGATCTGAGTACAGCTGGGATTATGGGTCTGAGTATTGCTGGAATTATGGGTGTGAGTGCTACACCCAGCCTGGGCTGGATAGCTTGAAGAGAGACAGAGACAGACTTGCTCTCTGTTGTCATTCATTATTGCTCCCAATCCCTTTTGCTCTCTTGCTCTTTGCCACCACCATGAACCCCTGTTCTCTGCCATGTGCCACTCTGTCTTGGAGCCAGATTGAAACCTCCACTAACTAAGAGCTAAATAAACCTTTCCTTGCTTCCTTTTGGGTGTTGGGTAATTGTCCCAGCAATGAGAGAAGAGTAACTGAGACAAACAGTATACCTGATAGTGTACATTCTTAAGTAAGATTTTATTTTATATAATATAAAGCAAACAGGACATAAAAGGAACACTGGAGCTTTTGGTGTTGAGTCCACTGCTAATTAATTTACTATAAACAATTTTTTTTTTTTTTTTTTTTTTTTTGGGCAGAACAGGGGATTGGACTCAGGCCATTGCACTTGCAAGGGAAATGCTTATTCTACTGAGACATCTCCTCAGCCCAAATTAAAGGCTTCTTTAAAATATTTTCATTTTATATGGAGCTTGTTTCTCTTACTTATGAAATCCAGGGAGGTGGCCTTGCAACCCAATATGTGTTTTGGGGACCAGTTGTATTTGCAGAGTGTATGAGCTGGATAGAGGCACATCTTTCTTGTTTGCATCTTTAGCCTACTGAATCAGAATCTAGATACTGATAAAATCTCTGGGAAATTTAAATGATGATTGTGAGATACTGGAGTTTGAAAGATATTGGTGTGGATGAACTATTACTATCATGATTTCTAAAAAATGTGTGGGTCTGGAATGTGACATTTTACATAGACATATCTAAATATTTTAAAATGAAAAAGTATGCCTAAAGATGCAACATCAATTTGACACCACATAGATTTAGGTTAATCCCAGACTATCAATTTCTCCTTGGGTGATTTTGAGTGAGTTTTCTAATTCCTATGATTTTAAATATGAAACACAAATAGCAATAACTATCTCTTAACTATAAAGTATAAGATAAAATATTTTATAATATACACATTCAACAAACATGTTTTCATTCTTTTTTCTGCCTGATCCCCCTTCCTTTACTCATCCCCAATTTGTATTGACACGAGGAAGTTGAGATAAATTAAGTTCTATTGAAAAATATGAGTAACATGTTCTTATTTCCATCCCGTTACGGCTTGTGTCTCGATGTCCCCCAAAGCATCATGTGGTCATCATGAGGCTTTTCAGAGGCAGTTGGGTCTAGAGTGTGTGATGCTCAAATCAAGAATGTGATGCTGGGATTGATTCATGTGGTAAGGGCAGTAGCCTGGATAAAATATAAGAGACATGACGATGGTTGGTGTTATTGCTTGTTGCTTGTTGCCTTCTGCTCTCCTGTTCTGCCACATCCCTTTGCTGTGCCACTCTGACGCAGAGCCACCCAACTATGAACTAAACCTCTACCAATTGAGAGCTGCAATAAACTTTTCTTCCTTCAACTTTGGGTGTCAACTACTTTGTTTCGGCAATGAGAAAAGTAACTGAGACACAATCTAAGCTCAGCTATTCTCGATTAAATTCATGTTCTATTCTCTAAAGAGAATGTTCCACATGGTTTTTCACATACAGATGACCTCTTCCTGTCATATTTCAATTTTTTTGCTAGGGCAACTCAGTGATCTATAGCCATTTGGAGGAAGTCAAGAAATATCAGGACCTGTAATGAACATTACCTGCCTAGTCAGGAGAACAGGGATAGTAGCTTCAAATATATGTTCATCACATTTAGATGAATAAACCAGGAGCTGGCATAGCATGAGGAATAGGGTTGGTGGCAAAGGATAATTACAAATGGAGGGGAAAAGATGGGAGTCCATGGTCCTAGCACAGATCCAAGCTCCATTTGTAGTTAAGACCAAACACTTGTCAGTTCATTGGGGTGGAAATTAAAGTTCATAATCAAAAGAAATTGAAAACACTAAATTTTATGGGCTGCAATGGTGTCTGTTTTAAGTTGACAGTCATTTAAACTACAGATAGAGTGTTTTTCACTTGTGGAAATGGAAATGTATAACAAGGACACCTGTTTGAGTATAAACTGTCTGGTAGCCATTCCTCCACAAATTTAGTAATACCACAAGTGGTGGAGATTACTTTCAGAAAGTTTGACTCTATTTAGACATGGTGGCACCTAACCCTGGACCACTGGGTTCTTTTCCCAATATTAGGTACTCTATCCCTTTCTGTTGGTTCGAAACATTATCCTTAGCATATATTAAACGTTAAATATACATTAAACTCTCATCTTCAGGCAAATAGTTCCCCACTTTGTGGCTGTAAGTGTTCTTACACATTAATTATTTCTTTTTTGAGCATCTTAAAGAACTTTAGTTTATGTGAGTTATTGATACTGATCTTTTTCTAGAAGTTAAACTAACACATATTTTTAACATTTATCAATTCATTACAAATGCTAACCCTATCATGTATTAACATAACCAACTTTCATGAAAGCATTATTTTCCTAAGAATAAAAGTAATGAGACAAGTGGAATTGTGTCACTGTTTTGTAAACCACTTACTATCTTCCCTCACAGGGATAGCTGGTCTCTCATATCTGCCTCTTTAGGCAATCTGTTGTGACATCTTGTATTCCCTGAGAAAAGCCACATTTTACATGGATGATGTACAGTTGAAAAAGTTAGGTCTCTGAGAGGGTCTCAGGAACCCTTGAGGTTCCTTGGAGCACATTTTGAGAATGGCTGTTTTAGTTTATTTACCAGTTTTTCTGCTCACTTCTGTTTATCTTTGTACCTTCTAAATTAGTATTTATTGTTTTAACTAGTGCATGTTCCTAACATTTTTAACTCTGAGTACTGCTTTTAAAAAAATTTTTCCCTAAAGTTTTATAAACTATTTTCACACATTTTGTTTTTGCATTCAAATTTAGAATAATTTTTTTAAGTATAAATAACATCTTGTCAGAATTTTAATGGGAATGGTGTTCAAAAACAAATTTGGTGAGAATTGACATTTTTATAATTAAGACATGTTTTTCTTTTGTTATCATCCTTGTATCTTAGAAAACAGCAAGAAATTTTGCCCTGCTGGGTCCTTAATGAAGTAGGGTTAATGTTCAAAATGAGGTTGTTACACTCCAAATTAGAGTCCTGTGAGGATAATGAGAATCACTAATCTGAGCCACTAGTTGTTTAGCATGATGTAGACTAAGGAAGGCCTATTTTATTAAATTCCAGCTCCTCAATTTAGTAATTTTTTATTCTTTAGCTTTAGCAAAGTGTTGTCTTCATTTGTATGATCAAAATCTGAGAGGCTTATTTGAACTTTGTGAAAATGATCAAGACATACTGCACTTGGGCACTGATTCATTAAAATGAGTGTAAGTATGATGCATTGTAAACATGACTAATGAAAAAATCAAAAGCATCAAAACTTATGAGCGCGTGTTATATAGGAAAAGGCATTAAGTGGAAAACAAATATCAGTAATTCCTGGCTTCTACTCTTACCTTACCAACTAGAGATACAGTCACTCTAATATCTTTTTGGCTTAGCTGTCTGATCTCTAAAATAGGAGTAATGATACCTCCTTCCTTATTTCTTAAGATTACAAGGAATGCAGCATGTAGCAATATGCTCTGTAGAGCATAATGAACAAAATGTGTAGTATTATAGGATGTTAGAATCCTGGGGTTGTAGAGCAAGGCCAGCACCCAGAGACCATCTAGTTCATTAGTTTTTGGTATTTTCTAGATAATTTCCAAAGCCAGGGTTGTAGTTGTGGCACAAATAAGAAAAGCTAAAGTTGGGCCGGGGAGATAGCTCAGAAGGATAAGTGCCTGCCTGGCAAGTGCAGTGTCCTGAGTTCAATCTCTGGTACCACCAAAAAAAAAAAAAAAAAAAAAAAAAGGAACAGAAAAGCCAAAGTACAAGGCACACTGTCCACTGTACTGTATGGATTAAGGTTATGTCTTACGTTGTTTCGCTTGAAGATATGTCTTTCAAACTTGTGAACACATCTCATCTAGTCCAGTTCTAGTCCAGGTTCTCACTGTTTCAGAAAAGAATATGATAGTCTGAGAAATTATTTTTCCACCTTGGTGATATTAGTGTTGAGACTAGAATAAAAATGTAATAGTCAAGTTTCCTACACTTTAAATTAAAATCTATAAAAATTAAATTATCTTAGGCTTTCAATCTGCAAACCTGTTGATCTGTAGCAGGAAGTGATTATATTCTTTATGAATAAAGTCAAACTGAAGCATGAATGTAGATAATCAGTGTGTTGTATTTTTGTGATATTAGACACTCAGATATCTCCATATATCATGCTATTGGTATGCAGATAAAGTGAATTTTTTTTTTTTCAACAAAATCTTGCTACACAGTTTGGGCTGGTGTAATGTTAACTGTTTATAGTCCACAGGCTGGTCTCAAATTCACAGCAATTCTCCTGCCTCAACCTCCCCAGTGCTGAGATTATGGGTGTGCACCACCATGCTAGTTCCAGGGCTGGCTTGTGCGGTGTGGTATATGGCATGTGGGGCCTGGGATTGAACTTGGGACTTTATGCTTGCCAGGTAGGTTCTTATGCCTCTTAGCTATCTTCACAGCCCCTAGGTAAATAATTTTTATTAGCTTTGAGTTTTTTTCTGATAACCTACATAGTACAGATTATTATTTTATGATCTAGTATTTTTTGAACTAAAATAACAATACAACAGGTCCCTTACCCAACATGTTGTGTGTATGTGTGTGTGTGTGTTTGGTACAGGATCTCACTATGCAGACCAGACTCATAGAGATTCTCCTGTTTTCAGCCTCCTAAGCATTGGGATTACAGGTGTGCACCATCATGCCCAGTCTCAGTTGCTATCTCAGTGCACCTCAGGGGTGGGGCTGGCATGGCAAGGCATGCAGGGGACTGAACCCCGGCCTCTGTACTCTGCCTAAGCAGGCACTTCCATCCGTTGAAACTCCAGTCAGAATATTAAAATATCTTGGTTTTCGGGAAGTCAGTACTGCCCTCTTCTTGAGGAGAGCTGCATGGGACCCCTGCCATGCTGTTCCTTCTGGAATTGTGATGAGCACAAAGCAGCAAACAGCCAAGCAGCACATATGCTTGTCCTTCAAGAGCAGCTTTCACTGGGGATGTATTTCAGAGCCACAGAGCCAGGTGTAAATACCTCTTGTTGTCCATCAAACTATGGGGCAGTTCCTGCTAAGCAGTTCTCTGCTAAGCCCAGAGATTGCATTATGGGAAAAGAACTGTAACACAAAAAGCATTAAGATCTTTCTAGTTTCTTGATTGCAGAACACTATATTTTCTTCCCCCAATGATGCACTAGGAGAACACAGTACACAAAGGAAAAAATGGTAAAGTACACAATTTAAAGAAAATGTTCCAAGGGTTTCTTATCATTGCTATGAGTTCCTTAGTGTTTTATAGGGTAATGAATAAAAGTGTTTAAATTTTCTGTTGCATTTTTTTTTGTATATGTGCTGCCAAAGAGCACTTCATACTCCTGAATTATTGAAGTCTGGAAAAGTCAGTACCTTATGTAGTAGCACTCACACCTCAGGCTTGCAAAGTAACTTTATTGAGTGCTGGATGACTGAGGATCAGAAGGCGCTGCATATGTATGCAGACGGTATGCTCCCTTACTGATAGGTCTTTGTTACAGAAAGTGATTTGCATTGGATGCTGAACCCTTCTGAAAGCAGGAAAATGTAAGTCTCATTTTACAAAGACTCTGTTTTTAATTATAATTTGACAAAAGAAATAACCGCATTACCTATTTGATTTGCCAGAACCTTATCTAGCACCACCTGTTGAGCCCAAGGCACTCAAATACTGACATACTGCAGAGAACACAATTATAGAGCTGGCATACTAACTAGCATTGATGCCAACAAAAGCATAACGTAGCCTTTGTACTAGAAATAAAACAGAAATACATTGAGCTACCAACTGCAAAGGTTTAAGAAAGCCACATTTAATTATATACAAACAGATCCTTCTAACAACGAACTGTAGTGAAAAATGGTCTTGGAGTTAAAAGGCCGAAGTTTGTACAGCTCTCACTGGCAACTATCATAAGCTTAAACAAAACAGAATTTCATGGTATAGTTGATTGATATTAAATATGACAAGGGGATGCTGAACTTCTTTTCTTGAACGAATGGGTTCAATAGAGGAACATTTGCCATGTAAGGAAATAGCAATCTGTGCTGTTGGAATAGGCAAAACAAAGAGCTGTAATTGGTTATTAGCCCGTGAGAGTATAGTTCACTAGGTTCAAGTTTATGAAGAGTGTATCACCCTTGAAAGTTCATCTGCTTTGCCTTTGTCCATGTGGTGACCTACGGAAAGTTAATGCAGGAATGTATGGGGGTGTATAGGGGCCTCTCTTGCTTGGAGACAAAGGGATACAAAGGCCAACTTGGGAGACTGTGGTGTAAAATCTTTGAATGTATTGATACCTGTTTGTGTCACTGCTGAGCCCTTAATTTGGGTCAAAACGTTTAACTTTATAATTATCATCTTATGTATTCTTTCAATGAATCCTAATAGTAGGTATTATTCTTACTTTGAAGATGAAGGTATTGAGGAAAAGAGAAGTTAATTAACTTGCCGAAAACTGCTTATGAACTAGGTCAAATCTGTCAGATCCCAATACGTGTTCTGTATAGGTTAGCTATCAATGAAGTGTTCTTTCTTAAAAAGATAATTTATAAATTGGGGATTAGAATATTTCGTGAACTAATATGACCAGCATACAGCTAATTGCCTGAGATATAGAGCTAAAGATATGACTTGTGATAAGAAAGTGGAACCGCAGCCAAGCATGGAGGTTCATGTTGTAATCCTGGCCCTCTGGGAGGCTGAGGCAAGGGGATTGTGAGTGTGAGCTTTGCCTGGGTAATTTAGCGATTTAATAAAGTCCTGTCTCAATATTAAAATGACTGGGGCTGCAGCTTGATGCATAGGTCCTAAGCATAAGTCTTAGTACAAAAAGAAAAAAAAAAAAAAAAAAAAAAACAAACCACCTCCCCTCCAAAAAAAAAACAAACAAACAAGGAAATACACTTATAATTAAATAAATGGTGTTCAAGTTAGGCTAGCTGACTGGAATAAAATATTTCCTTATTAAAAGAAGGAACTGGGATAGTTAAACTTTATAAATAATAATTTAACTTCTGTATTCTGTTTCTAAGCTTCTTCTTTCTTTTTCCTCCTCCTCCTTTTCTTCTTCCTCCTCCTCCTCCTCCTTTTCCTCCTTCTTCCTTGGTTATTATTTTCAAAACAGAGTCTCACAGTGTAGTTCATGTTGTCCTTTAACTTGCCATGTAATGTAGGTTGGTCTCAAACCCACACTACTGTCTCAGCTTCCAGAGCAACCACAGATCAACACCATCCACCAGACTTTCAGTTTCTTCTTTGGAAGATCTAGGCAAATAAGAGACCTTCAGAGAAAGCCCCTCCCCATACCAAGGGGAAGATGAACAAGGGACAGAAGAACAAAAGATCAGAGACTTGGCTCTGAGGCTGCCCCTGAGCTCTCTAAACTTTATATCCTGGTGTTCACTGAGCTGAAGGGCACCCTGAGTCTCAACACTCCCTTTATTATTTGTTCTTTTCCTAATGTTTTGAGTTGGATGTTTATCTTGCCCATCATTTTTTTCTGTTTTAAGTTAATTTAAGGTGACAATAGTCTTTAGATGTTAATTTACCTTCTGCTCACAAAGTTTGACAAGTGATACTTTCACTATTGAGTATATTTATAGTAATACATAAACATATACAAGTGTATGAGAATGGTTTCTTCTTTTCCTTGAAAATGTTATTATTTTATCTCATATAATTCCCAATTGATGTTATTTTCTCACAGCATTTGAAGATTTTACTCTAGCATTTTCCTTACTTCCTTTTGAAAAGCAATTACAGTGGACCATTGTTTCGGACAAGGTTCTTTCATGAGAATTCCAGATTACTAGGCTGAATGTCAGAATGCAGTGATTTATGCCAATGTTCCATATAGCACCAAAACAAAATTAACTTCTCTGACTTTGTGATAGTTTAGATGAGATTTAACAATCTAATTTCTCTAATAGGACAGATTATCAACCTAATAATAAATTCCCTCTGCTTTAATTCTTACCGTAAGAAAAAAGAAAAAGAGAAAAAGCAACCAGAAGTAACCTAAAATTGACTACTTAGTATTTTTATTTTTAAATCAGTTTTCCTGTCCTTGCACTACAAGAAAGTAAGTTTGACATTACCTGTCCAGCTGGGCCTGGTGGTGCGCGCCTACCGTGAGTGCTCAGGGAGGTGACACAGGAGGGTGACCAGCTGTGATTCTGGGCTCTTGAGTATACTTCAGAGCTGTATGTCAGTCTCCAAAGTGAACTGGCCCACCAGAAGAACACACAACATGACCAAAAGCTGCTCATTTGGCATTTTTTCTTTTACTATAATTTAATAAATGTCATCCAGGATTATATAACAGACTCCCATGATTTTGTTTCCCTGAGTAAGTTTCATCATATTTAAGCTTTTAGAGATAGTAATGAAGAGAGTTTCTGACTCCAAAAAAGCTGGGGACCAGGACCAGGAGCACCGTGACACCACTGGGGCCAGACCTGGGCTCTCTGTGTCCTCTCCCTGTCAATGTGGCTCCTTCACTGTAAGCAGAGAGGGTCAACTTTCGTCCTTGTGAGGTGAAGAAAATAAGGCAGAGAAAGGGGTACATCATCTTGCTTCATTGAACAATTTGAAATTCTGAATATGCTTTTCCATTTATACTCTTGTTAATTATTATTTGCCCCCTTGCAAATATTTGGTAGATTTAGTTCAATAGTCTTTTACACTAACCACTATATGAGGACTGTTCATAAAATACAATATTGTTTTAAAAATTTCTTACTGTAAAGGAGACATTGCCATGAATTCTCTTTAAAATACTCCCCCTTTCATCAAACTTGCCTATCTCATTGTTCTTGCTGTATTCTAAAGCAGTGCTGCAAGTTTTCATTCATGGATATCTTTATCAAGTGTGAAAACTTGGTGAAAATATTTAGATGGCAGTAGAATATCCATCTCTGACAAAACTAAAGAAAAAAAGGTGATATAAATGAAAGACCATTTTGTATCTGTATATAAAAAAGTTAGGATAGATATATAGCTACTTTCCCTTAATTCAATAAGAAGAAAGATTTGTACTAATAGTGTTTGGACAGGATCATGTTTGCATCCTGTGCAGTGAATGACTACTACAAAGACAACAATATGCAATGTATTAATTCTTGCAACTCTCCTAGCAACCTGTTCTGAAGCTGTCTCGCTGCAATTTTTTAAATAAAATTAATAAAACAAAACAAAACAACATGAACAAAACAAAAATGCAGCGACTGCTGTTGCTGAGTGCCATCCAGTGGAAGGCAGCCTTGTGACAACATTGTGGCACCTGACATCCAATGCAAAGGATGAAAAACTGAAAAACATCATGGTGAAAACATCATGGTGCATACTCCTCCCCCAGATCTGACAGTGTGAAACTTCTGGCTCTTCCCTAGCGTGAAAATAACTGTGAAGGATAAATGTTTTAAATTTATTGAGGACACTGAGACCATGCCAAAAGCACAAATAAAGACACAAAAGAGAATTCAAGAACTATCTCACAAAGTGACAGAAATGATGGAATGATGTTTAAGTTGAAGTATTTTAAGGGTGAGTAATAGTTTCATTGTGATAAATCTTTTTAAAACACATTGAGGTTTTCAGTCATACCACAGTGTTACAGACAAAAGCATTGGAAACTTCAGATCTGCAAAAGATTCAAGGTGTCATTCATTTTTTTGCTATTATTTACAACCAATAGGACCTGAGAGCAGAATATCAAAAGTGGTATATACTGCAACACTATGAGTATATAGCTACTGTAGTAAGTCATTTTGCAAAATGTGTTTGGTTCTGGTAAAAACTATACCACAAAAATTCATAACTTTTAAGAATGTCAAGACTGTCAGTTCCTATCAGTTTTTCTGTGTTCTGGTGGAGTGCATACTTGGTTTGATATTCTTTTTTTATTTTCTTGTGTTTTTTACCTTTTATGTTGTAAATTTATTTTTAAAAGAGTACAATAATAATAGATAAGGCATTAGTAATGGCACACATTTAGAAGACCAAGATGAGAGGTATTCAACCATGGTTTTTGTATTACATATTGCTGTCCTTGATGTAGTTGCTTAGATTGAAGATATCAGCATAAAGAGTTAGTCAAAATGAAAATGCTAAACATTAGCTGTTACTTTCAAAAAAAGGATGGAAATTATTAGCATGATCATATCAGCTATCCCGTATATATACTTGCATGATTTTTCCTTCTTCATTTTTTCCTATACTATCTCCTTTCCCTTATCTTCATTGTTTAATCCTTATGTTTAGTTTCTTTCAATTTTACTATATCTGTCATACCTTTTAGGGTTTATTTATTCTTTCAGGTTCTTCAACTGGGGAGATAATACAATATGTACGCATGTGGGTCTGATTTATTTCAGCTATGAGTACAGCCTCTAGTTGCACTCACTTATTTATAAAGGCTTTGAGTTTGTCTTTCTTTATAGCTGAGCGGTACTCCATTGTACCCTATCTTTTTCATCCGTTCCTCAAACAAACATTTTGCTGGTTTTCAAGATTTGGCTGTGACAAATTGTGCTGCTATAAACAGGGGTGTGCATATATCACTATGATATGATGCTTTCAGTTATTTTGGGAAAATACCCAGAAGGGGAATAACTGGACTGCCTGGGATTTCCACTCTTAGGTTTCTGAGAAATCTCAATACTAGGGCCAGCCAGATAGTTCAGTGGATTAAAGCACCCACTTAGGCAGATGCAGGGGCCAGGGCTTTGATCCCCAGCTTGCCAAGCTGGCCCCAGCCCTAGGGCACACTGAGGGGGATATTGAGAATGGGTGTGGAGGTGTGTGCCTATAATCCCAGCTCTTGGGGGCTGAAAACATGAAGGATCACTACAAGTCTGAGCTGTGTAGTGAGACCCTATAGGCCCTGTACTAAACACATAAAATAAAAAGAGAAAGAAATCTCAATACTGATTTCTATAGTGGTTGTAGCAGTCTATATTCCCACCAACAGTGCAGAAAGATTCCTTTTGCCATACAGCCTTTCCAACGTTTGTTATTAGTTGATTTCTTTATGATAGCAATTCTTTCTGGGGTGAGATGGTATCTCACTGTTGTTTTAATTTGCATTTCTTGAATGATCAGTGCTTTGGAACATTTTTTCATGTATTTATTTGCCATTTGTATTTCTTCTGAGAAGCCTGTATTCATCTAAGACATCCATTTTTGGATTGGGTCTTTATAATCTGGTGGCCTGATTTTTTCAGTTCTTTATATATTCTTGATAGAAGTCCTTTGTCAGAGTGATCATTGGTTAAGGTTTTTTCCCCAATTTGTGGGATGTCTTTTCCTGTGTTGGTGATTTTTTGTTTTTGACATGCAGAAACTTCTCAATAAGATGAGATGCCAGCTTCTGATTCTTTGAAATATTTCCTGTGCAGTTTGGTTATTGTTTATGAACTCTTTACCTACCCCTTTGTCTTCAACATTCCCTCTTATCTTTTGTCTATTAGATTTAGTGTTTCTGTTTTAATATTCATTTTATTTATTTGTTTTTTTTAGGGAAGGATCTGCATGGTGTTCACGTCTCACTACTAGATTGGACTTATAGTGATCTGCCTGTTTACAGCCTCCCAAGAGCTGGGAGTATAGGCATGCACCACCACACCCAGTCTCAGTTGCCATCTCATAATGCCCCAGGGGTGGGGCTGGCACAGCAGGTGTTTTAATATTTAGATCTTTAATCCATTGTGATTTTAGTCTAACACTTTCTGATAGACCTGGGTCTATCTATCAGTTTAATTTTTGGCAAATGGAGAACCAATTTTTCCAGCAGCATTTGTTAAAGAGACTATGTATCATCCAGTGAACATGTTTGGCCCTTTGTCAAATATAAGGTGGCAGAATATTTTTGCTATTGTATCTTCATCTTCTAATCTGTTCAATTGATTCTTGGGTCTGTTTTATTTATTTTTATTTTTTGCCAATGTCATGCTGATTCTATCACTATAGCTTTGTAATTTCTTCTTTTTTCCTTTTTTTTTTTTTTCATATTTTAGGGAAGGGTCTACAGGGTCTCCAGGGTCTCATCATGAGATTTGATTCATAGTAATCCACCTGTTTACAGCCTCCCTAGAGCTGGGACTACAGGATCATAGCACCACACCCAGTCTCAATTGTGTCTCAGTGTAACTCATGGGCATCGCTGGCAGCCAAGCCCAGGGATTGAACCCCAGCTCCTGTGCCTGCATTTAATCAGCTGAGCTATTTGGCTGGCCCTTGTAGTATAATTTAAAGTCAAGGACCGTAATGCCTCTTACTTTGCCTTTGTTGGCCAAGATTGCCTTTGCTATTCTAGGTATTTTCTCATTCCAAATAAATTTTAGGAATGTTTTATCTTGATCTGTGAGGTATATTGATGGTATTTTGATAGGGATTGCATTAAATCTGTATAATAATTTTGGGAGTATGACCATTTTCACAATATTGGTTCTTTCTATCCAGGAGCAAGAAACATCTTTCCATTATCTGAAATCCTCTTCAATTACTTTGTTAGACTTAAATATTTAATTTTTGAATGCTGTAATGAAGGATATTCTTTTTTAATTTCTTTCTCAGTGAGTTTGTTATCTGTGTAAAGGAATGCTATTAAATTTTGGGTGTTGACTTTGTATCCTGCTATACTGCTGAATTTGTTTACTATTTCTAGGAGCTTTTCATGAATTTTTTTTGGGGCATCAAAGTGGAAGAAGTATTTTAACTTCTCCCTTATCTATTCTTATTCCTATTATTTCTCTTTCTTGTCTAATAACTCTAGGTAATGTTTCCAGAACTTTTTTTTTTGGTGGAACCAGGGATTGAATTCAGACCCTTGTGCTTGCCAGGGAAGTGCTTATTCAACTGAGACATATCCCTGGCCCCTCCAGAACTATATTTTAAGCAGGAGTGGTGATACTGTTTTATGCATGACTTTAGAGCAAAAACTTTCAGTTATTCTCCATTTAGAATTACACTGGCTATTGGCTTATAATAGATGGCTTTTATCAGATTGAGGTACAGGCCATAGATTCCAATTTTTCTGTAGAACCTTGAATGAGTGTTGGATTTTGTCAGAAGCCTCTTCTTCATCTAATGATATGATCATGTGGTTTTTGTTTTGTCTCTATTGATATGGTATATTCCATTTATAAATTTGCATATGTTCAACCATCCTTGCATCCCTGGGATGCATCCTACATGGTTTGGTGTATAATGTTCCTGATGATTTGCTGTATTCTATTTGCTAGAATTTTATTGAGGATTTTTGCATCTATGTTCATGAAGGAGATTGGCCTATAACTCATTTTTCTTTGGTTAAATCTTTCTCTGGTTTTGTTTGATATCAGTATAGTAGTTGCCTCCAGGAATGATTTTGGGAGTATTGTTTCCTTTTCAATTTCATTGAGGAGTATTGGGATTATATTTTCTGTAAATTTCCTATAGGATTTAGCTATGAATTCATCATGACATGGGCTTTTCTTTGTTGGTAAGTTTTTTTTTAAATTACATTTTCAATTTCAGTGGCTCATATTGGGTTATTCAGAATTTTCATTTCATCTTGATTCAGTTTTGGCAATTTGTACCTTTGCAGGAATCTGTCTATTTCTTTTGTGTATTGGATTCTATGAGAGTAAAGATTTTCAAAGTGGTCATTGATTTTTCGAATTTCCACAGAATCTGTATTAATTTTACACTTTTCATTCCTTATTACTTGAATTTGAGATTTTTCTTCTCTCTTTTTGCTGAGTTCATCTATATATTTATTTAATCCGTCAGAGAATCAGCTTTTTGATTCATTCCCTATTGTTTTGTTTGTCTTGATTGCATTAATTTCTGCTCTAATCTTTATAATCTCCTCCTTTGTTCTTTGATCTCGGTTTGCTCTTCTTTTTCTGAAACTCTGAGGTGCAGAATTAGGATATTTATACGTTCTTGTTCTGTTTCCCTAATGTGCGAGTTCACTGCTATAAATTTCCCTCTGAGAACTGCTTTCATTACATCCCACTAATTCCAGTAAATTGTACTTGAATTTTCATTGGATTGTAGATATTGTTTAATTTCATCCATAAATTATTGGTTGTTGAGTAGGGTGTTATTTAATTTCCATGTTTATGAGGTTTTTGTGGTTTCTTCTGTCAGTAGTTTCTGGTTTCAATGCACTTTCGTTAGACAATAGGTATGGGATAATTTTTTTCTTGCATTTACTTAAGCATGATTTGTGGAATAATGTGTGGCCTATTTTAGAGAATGTTCCATGTTCAGCTGAAAAGAAAGTGCATTCAGATATTGTTGGTTGGAACACTGTATATGTCCACTAAGTTCAAAGATTTGGTTCAGCTCTGCTACCTCTTTGCTAGTTTTATGTGTACTTGACCTATCTTTTTGAGATAAGGGACTGTTGAGGTTCCCTTGTTAAGATTGTGTTATTGGTTATTAGATTTTTCATGTCCTTTAAAATTTGTCTTATAGATTTGGATGCTCCCTCTTTGGTGTATACGTATTTATGACTATTGTCTCTTCCTCTTGAATTTTTTCCCTAACCTGTATGTAGTGACGTTCTTTATCTTGTTTGATCATTCTTTGTTTGGAGTTCAGACTGTCTATGAAAAGAATGGCTACCCCTGATTTTTTCTGAGCTTGTGGAGTATGTATTATTGTTTTCTATCCTTTGACTTTAGCCTATAAATTTCATTTTGAGTTAAATGTATTTCTTGTATACAACATATTGTTGTATTTTGCTACTTAATCAACTGTACCAATCATTTTGTATTAATTGGTGCATTGAATCAATCTACGTTGATGGTCATAATTGATATGTATTGGCTCATTTTTGTCATGTTATTTTCCTGTCACCCATTTTTCTCCTATATTTAACTGTTGGTCTTGTTTGGTGGGTTCTTTTTGTTGTCATTCTTGGAGTTGCGATCATTTTGATCCCTTCTATAATGTCTTTTAGTATTCTCTGTAGGGTTGACATGATCATCATGAATTTCTTTAGCTCTTTGTCATAAAAGTATTTCTCTTTTCCATTAAACTTAAAGAGTTTTGAAAGGTACATCAGTCTGGGTTGTAATTTTTTTTTGTAGAACTTGAAAAACTTCTCTCCATGGTGTTGACTTTATGGTTTGTGATGAGAGATCTGCTGTTACTCTGATGGGCTTTCCTTTAAATGTGGTGTGTTTCTTTTTTCTAGTGGCTTTTAGTATGTCGTTCTTGTGCTGAATTTCTGGGATCTTGAGTATTATATGTTGGGGTATGGTTTTAATTGGGTTACTGTTTTTTTGAGCTCTATATGTCTGTTACCTGACTGTCAGATTATTTTCCCAGGGAAGTTTTCTTTTATTACTTCTGCCCACATTCTTTTTATGCCATTTGTGTTACATCCTTCTTTCTCATTGATTCCTATTAGTCTTGTTTTGTTTATCTTTGCAACATCTTGAAGCTGTTGAATTTATCTTTCCTTGATATGTGTTGTTAAGAGAGCTTTCTTTACCTTTTTGCTAGCTGCAGTGATGTCTGGAAGGTCTGAAAGTCTATCTTCACTTTCATTCAAATGGTTTTGCCAAGTTTTAATGGAGTTTCTAATTTCCTGTACAGCTCTTTGAATCTGCTTCATGCATTTTATTTCTTTTATATATTTCTCATTCAAGGTTTCCATCATTTTTCTATTCTCTATTTTATCATCAGTGCTTTCTTTAGAAACACTTAGTAATTCTTTCATTATAATTATCATTTCCTTTTTATCTAGGAGAGCATTTATGATCTGATTTCCTTTATGCCCACCTATAATTGTTTATTTAATTCAGTTGATATTATTTCAGAGAATCAGGTAGTGTGTGGCTTTCGATTTCTTCTATGTTCGTGCATCCTGGATTTGTTCTGAGTGGGCTTGGAGCATGAGGTTGCCTTTTGCTCCCTCTTTTTGTCTTTTTTCTATTTCCCAGAGAACTCTTTATCTTGATTTCTATGATAGCTTTTAGTGAAAGTTTGATGGTAGATAACTGTATCAGTGGAATTACAGCTGTTCTGCAAAGAGTCTGTCTTTAGATATCTCTCCTGTATCAGAGAATCTTGTTCTGTGTGTGTCCCATGATTTTGCCTTATGTATTGAGATCATGGTATTGATTTCTACTTGGTGCTATGTTTCATCTTAGAGTCTTTCTGATGAAGTAGGTCACCTAAATTATTTTCTGCTGCCCTTGTGCTGCAAGGATCTTCCTACAGGTCTGGGCCTCAGTCTCAGCCCTGGTGGATACAGCAGTGTGCCTCACATCATCAAGCTCAGCCCCCAAGCCTCAGCCCCTCCTCCTTGGAAAATGCCACTGGATTCCTCCTGTCCAGTGGCACACCAAGCAACTCAGCACCAAGTTCCACTTGCTGGGTCACTTGCCAAGCTACTCCATACTGAGTTTAGCCCAGTGGGTCTCATACCAAGCTGCTCTATGCCAAATTCGCCCACCAGTCACACACTGAGCTGCTCTGTGTTGAGTTCAGTTTCTCAGGTCACTCACTGAGCTGCTCTGTGCGGAGTTCTGCTTCCTGTTCACACCCTGAGCTCTTGGTTTGATATTCTCCCTTCACTGCCTGAAATTCTTAATAACTTTTGAGCAAATCATGTTCAGTTTAAATATAATGATTACCAGTTATCTAATAATTTGTGAAAACTCAAACCATTCTCAAAGCTTTTTTTTTCTTAAATACTACTACTACTTTTGAATTAAAAAATAACAAAGATGAATTTAAATACTAAATAACACTGAGAAACCATATATAGAAAGACAAAAGCACATAGGAGAAAAGGACTTCAAACTTCTGTTTTGCTAAATGTTGGAAAAGTATTAGCAGACATCAGAAAACAGAAAACATTTTGTCAGCAAACATTATTATGAGACAATGCTTAATACTTGTTACTGAATAGCTAAGGTGACATTTCCTGCCCTCATAGAAGTTGAGTGGGCTGTGGAGATAGCTCGGCAGTCTAAGTGCCTGCCTAACAAGTACAAGGTCACAAGTTCAATCATAGGTACTCTATGTGTGCAGATCCTGGAACTGTGAGTGTGCCATGCTGGCCCCAAAACTGGGTGTGGTGGCATGGGCCTATAATCCCAGCCCTAGGAGAAGGATCTTTTTTTTTTTTTTTTTTTTTTTTTTGCTGGTTCAGGCTGCCTAAGGGCAGGTCTGGTGAGACTTAAACAACTGAGCTAACCAGCAAGCCCAATCCCAGCCCTAGGGATGCTGAGACAGGAGGACCATTTTGAGTTCCAGCTAGGTAGTGAAACTCTGTACCAAATAAATAAATAAATAAGAAAAGAAGTTATGTCTATTAAGGGGATAGAGGGAATATCTTTTTTACTATTAATTTTATTGAGAGGGAAACAACAATAAGACAGTTTCAAAACAGGTTAGGATGATGGCTGCAAGAATTAATATATTGCATATTGTTGTCTTTGTAGTCGTTATTCATACTACAAGACACAGACATGATATAGTGTATAAACACTGTTTAAAACTTTCTTCTCATTTGACTAAGATAAAGTAGCTGTGTATCTATGATATATATATGTATATATATATATATATATATATATATACATATATATATATATATATACACACACACACACACACACACACACACATATTACAAATTGGTCCTTCATTTACTTCCCCCTTTTTTGTTTACTTTTATCAGAGGTGGGTATTCCAATGTCATTCAGATATTGTAGGTGAATGAAGATATTGTAGGTGAATGAAGTCAGCAAAGTAAACTAATATAGTCCAGTAGTCTCTAATAGTAATGGGTTGTCCACATGACTGGCAATGTCAGAAGCTATAGACTTGAGCCTTTTACAGTTCAGCATATTAATATGGCTTTACTTTTTATACCTCATTTTTATACTTTTCTGCTGGATGGGTAAGACCAAGATAAAGCAAAATCTACATAACAAAACATATAACTTTTGTATTTGCCAAGGTCAGTCAAATCCCCTCAGGATTTACCCTGAAACCCTGTACAGCAGTTTGTAGATCTTTTGTCAGTATCAGCCGTGTGGATGAGTAACAGCCATTGCTTGACCAATTTGCTTTCTGTGAAACCCTGAGAGAATGTTTTCTCTCCATGTGACTCTCCTTAAGCACACTCTACATTGTTGACCACTTTCCTATGTGGCCCAATAATCTTCTTGAACTGAACATTTGGGACACCACTGAGTTACAGTATGCTACAATACAGGTTCTCATATCTTGAGTCTTTATTAACCTTGAGAGAGTGGGGCTAAAATGTTGGCTATCCTTGTAGATCTTCTTTTTCCTTAATTTTTGGTCTGCACACTTAAGTTGTTAACCCTCTAGAGGAGAAGCTTAATTATATTATTACCCTAAAACATAAAGTTGGGCTGAACATCAGCATCTGAATATCAAACACCTTAGACATAACACGGTATGAAAGTATACCTAATGAGCACGATAAATAGTCTCCAAAATTATAGCTATGCTAGAAAATGTTTAAGTACTAGGGAAAAGAAGAAAAAGTAAATTATATAAGGGTTCCCCAGTGGTTCCTTACTCTTTGCAGTTTTTATTAGAGTAGTTAAGGGAAGGACTTCCTAAGAAGGTGAGATTTGGATAAGACTTGAAATACATTTCAGGAAGAGGGAGCAGCCAGTCTACAGGCTCAACAGCAGGAACTCACCCATGTCTTGAGGGCAGAAAGGGGGCCAATGTGACAGAAGCAAAACACTTAGCCACATAGGAGGGGCATGATCCAATTTACCTTTGTAGGGACAGTGGGACTGTTAGGTGGGATTAGATTAGGAACTGCGTTGCTTTAAGAAGTTTCTGCCTCAGCAAACAGCAGGAAGCTGAGCTGGGAAAGTGGTTTTGACATCTGCCTCTGTGTAGCTACTCTGAGCTGGCAGGCTTTGGTTTGGACATCTTCTTCAGTGCAGCTACAGCTTTCTTCCCTACATACCTCTATAAGTAGCTTATTCCCCATCCCCCAAAAAAGTTTCCCTTACAAATTCCATCATCAGCCCACTTACTCTGGCCCCTAACAACTAGTTTAAAAACAAAGTAAGGGTTGACCAGGGGGTGGAAATGGGACTCTTACTTCTTAAAATGTTCTTGAGCCCCAGACTTGAAGGTGCCTCAGCTCTAAGCTCCCTCATTCCTTACCTGGGTGGCTCACTGGTTCCTCCAATATCTACAATAAAATGAATTTCACTTTACATTGTCCTTTTATGACTTCTTTTCTTCTTTTCACTTTGGAGAGAAAGACAGGCCTGGTGAGGGTGAGTCTGGTGATCCCCAGTCCCTAGATCCACCCAGTGAAGTGCCTTTTAATGTGATTTTTCTGGCTCTTTACTTGAAACTATTTTGGGACAAGAAAGAAGGGTGATATTGATGGAAGCAGGAGGAACTTTCAGTTCTACATCAATAATTTAGGAAAGAATTGCAAGGATTAGGACTGGGGAGAGAGTACTAGGAAAGGCAAGAAGCATTGGTACTTGGGGATATATTTTGATGTTAAACAAAAACTTTCTTGAGAATTACATGTAGACTGCAAGAGAAACATGGGTAACACTAAGTTTATTGGTGCAAGCAACTGAAAAAAATGGAGTTGCCATCAATGCAAATGAAAAAAATATAGATGATGAGGATTTGGTGATAGATTAGTGGGGATGGGGAGGTTTACTGAATAAAAAAGTGGAGATTTTAGGTAATTAGGTACCTAAGTCTGGTATTTATGTGAAATTCAGGGCATATGATATTGGGAACAATGACATTCCAAATAATGACTGAGTAGAGTGATTATAGAAAGAGACAAGGTAGAAATCCCTGTGGCACAGCAAGGGAAGACAGGACAAGCTAGCAATGCAGAGTGGGAAAGATCAAGTCTCAAGACTGGAAGTTCAGGGGACTATAACACCCATGAAATTAAGTGAGGAAATGAAAGGTGGATTGCAGTGACAAATGCTGCTTCTAAATCCAGTAAATAGGAAATGTACAGCAAAAATTAAAATCAATTGAGTCAGATAAGGCAAAGTAAATGGCATATGCTGCAGGATACTAATCAGCTTTTCTTCTGGATGGTTGACAACCTAAGTTCACATGTCAAAGTTGGCGAAATAGAAGAGCCACAAGGCCACCCAACATTTTGGCCCTAGCTTTTCAAGGTTAGCAAAGACTCAGGACATAGGAGAACCTGTACTGCAACATCATGAAACTCAGGTAAGCTCCAAATTTTCTGAACAAGGAGATTATGGAGCCACAGAGGAAAGAGACTGAAGTTCTATAGTGTGCCTGGGTCACATGGAGAGAAAACTTTCTCTCAAGCTCTCGCAGAGAGCAAACTGGTCAAGCATTGGCCGTGACTCATCCACATGGATGACACAGACAAAGGATCTACAGAATAAGGTACAGGACTACAAGATAAACCCTGAGGGGACTTCACTGACTACATAAGAAATATAAAGTACATGTGTTGGTATATAAGTGTTGCTCTATCTAGGTCTTGGCCATCCAGCAGAAAAGTATAAAAATGAAGTATACATCGCGGGGCCATAATATTAAGCTGAGCTGTAAATGGCTATGGTTGACAACTTCTTTGAATAACTCACTATTGCTGTGGAATGCTGGACTGTGTTGGATTGTGTTGTCGAGTTCAGGCACCTAAGTTAGTTGAATGACAATGGAGTGCCCATCTTTGACAGGTGTAGACAAAGGAAGGGGTATAGAAAGAAAAAATCATGATGTGTGTGTATAGACAGTACAGTTGGAATAAATAACTCTGTGCTTCTACATAATCCTATGAGAGCCAAGATTTGCACTAATGGTGGTTGGACAGGATATTATGTCAGCTTCTAGTACTACAGTCATCCACTAGGAAAATAATTATTGAATTTTTGATATAATTCAGGTATAAAAAAATAAGATTAGTAAGCAGCTACACTCTTAATTTACTGATAAGAGACATCTGCTATAATAATGTCTGTAAGTATAATATCATGTATGCACCTTGTACGATACCAAAACATTATGAAAACAGTTTGCAATGTATTAATTTATCGAATCTGTCTTGTTAAGGTGTCTTAAAACTGTCTGATTGGTATTTGTACTTCAATAAAATAATAAATAAATAAATAAATAAATAAATAAATAAATGCAGTAAATATGTGATGAAATTGACCTTTGGATATTGCAAAGTAGGGGTGACAGATAACTTTGATAAGAGTAATTGTGTCACAATGTTTAATGGAGTAGGTTTAAGAGAAAGAGGAGGAAGAGGGAAATTAAAGCCAACAAACATGCAGAGAGCACTCGCAGGAGTTTTGCTATGATGAAAAGATTAGTGAAGCTAATCTATGAGGGTATGAGGCAAGGGTTTGTCAAGGCTGCTTTGTTTTATTTCACATACTACACAAATCTATTTGCATAATGATGCACAAGATAAAGTACAGATCAAGAACTGCTGACATAGAATGGAATATAGAAAATTGTGCCAGTCATGCTGCTGGGTGGGAGGAATGGGATTTTATCAGTTAGACAGATTCCTTATAGAAGAGTTGTCATGTGGATTTGGCTGGTAAAGAAACTGAAACTTGTCAGCAATGACTGAGCTCTGAGATACAGGAGTTGATTTTGTATTATTTCAAATAGAAAACATAGATTCCAATAATATTTTTTTATTATGTGAAGAAGACATTTCTACATAACATCCTGCACATTAATGGCATCAATTTCTTCATTCTCGAATGCATCACGTTAGGCAATTATAAAAGCTTTCTTATATCTGGCTAGGAAAATATTACAATGAAAAATATAATGCTATATTAGCTAAAGTTATCCAACTTTATCAATTCACCTTTGTGTTAATTAAATTCTTAATTCTGTTTTGGAGGGTTGCTATAGTTGAAATGTCTTTTGAGAATAAAATAACACTTTATGACTTTGCTTTGGAAATAATCAAAAGAAATAAAATGTATTGTACCTTGGTTTGTTATAACCCAAAACTATAAGTAGATTTAGTAAATGTTCATTTTCAATCCATGATACACTGCTGTTTTATTTTGCTAATTTGGGAACTAGAGTATAAACTGGTAAAAAAGTGTCCAAGTAGCAGAATCCTTTTATTCAAAGAAAATTTTAATTAAAATTCTACTAAATGTAGAAAAGATAAAAGCACTATTGCTAGTGGGTGTCTTTTTAGAACATGAAGGTGATAGCATTTATTAACAATCAGTAAGTTTTTTCTAACCACACAAATTGATTTTCTGAGCTGTGGATGACAGCTGTAACCTAGCATCAGCAGCACTGTCTTACTGCTGTCCTTTTTATTTGCACTGAATAAAAAATCATAGATCAGAGGCCAGCCAAATAGCTCAGTGGATTAAAGTGCCTGCAAGCAGGTGCAGGGACCAAGGGTTTGATCACTGGTCCTGCCACGCTGGCCCTGCCACGGGGGGCATGCTGAGACTGCAGTTGAGACTGGGCATGGTGGTGCTTCCCTGTAATTCCATCTCTTGGGAGGCTATAAACAGGCTGATCACTATGAGTCTGATCTAGTAGTGAGATCCTGCACACTGTGTAGGCCTTTCCCTAAAAAAACCACAAAAAATCATAATAATAAAAATCATAAATCATATAGAAAATAGTTGTACAGTCTTTATAATCAGCATTTAATCTCATGATGATTAAAAAAGATATTTTAGTATTAAAATTCTCAGAAATTAATCATAGTAACATTTAACAATAAAATTAGTTAGTTCCTTTTAATAAAACCCTTTTTAGGATACAAAAGGCACCATCTCTATTTTTATAATATCATATAATTAACACAAGTCTTGCTCTATATTCAATTATAACTTCAAAATACACTATATATATATATATATAGTGAGAAGTTAATACATCTTGCAAAATTTCCTGGGCTTTGTTTAGCATTTAGTTTAATATAACACACATGTCTTATTTGTAGAATTTATGAAAACAATATGTTGACTATAACAAAAGAGCAGTACCACAAAGATATTTCTGATCATCAGTGCATTTATAAAGCTCAAATGTTTGCACAGAGCTGATAGCAAAGTGTACCAATTTGTGCTCCTAGCTGCACAAGTCACTGGAACGTGATCCTCATGTGCTAAGGTGTGGTTTATAACAGTTAAGCATGAACACATTTGCAGGTTCCCCAGAATATATCCTTGCAATGTTAAGGTAACGCAGAACATTATTTGAAAACCATTCACTTGTGGAAAGAGCTGGAGTTCTAGCATCATAAGACTGGCCTGGGAACTCTTGCTGCAATAAGTTTGGCCAGTGCTTGCAGCCTCACTGAGCCTTCCTTTTCTCAACTGCAAGATATAAGGCATAGCTTTTGCCACAGCTTGTTTTTCTAAGACTGGATTCTTCACCATCTGTCAAAGCAGCACCCAGAATGTAGTACAATATTTGGGATAAAGAGACTTTAACTGCATCTAAGCTTGATGTCTTAAAAAATAAAAAAGGAGTTTCTAATTCCTTCAAAAACAATTTAGTTTAAGGGAGGAAAGGTGATCATGGTTTGGTTTGGAAAGGAAAAAATGATTTTATCACAAAGAGAACAGTTTACTAATAGGATGGGTGGAGTAAAAGACTAACCTTTGGAACACAATGGAAATGTTTACAATACTAGAAGGAATGCTTGCAACATTAACTCTGTGCTCCTAACTTTACAAATCAGCAGTACCATTATTAGAGTCATTTTGAAAGATTCAATGTTCTCCTTAGTTTTCTAGGAAACCATCATAAAATGATCAACCAAAGACAGAACTGCAGTAAAGATGCAGCACCTTAATGCAGCTTCTGATTCACAATCAAACCCTGGTGCTCTGTGGTTGAAGGCTTTAAGCAGTGCTTTTGTCTGATGGGAAGAGCAATCGGAGCCACTCATTACTAATCTGGGATTGAATACCATAGATATTACTCACTGTTGATACAGGAAAACTGCTCTTGTCTGCAGGTCTAAATGAACTCATAGCCCCTGAACGAACTTTTCTTCACATGTGCAAAAGAGCCAGAAATATCCATGGTTTAGTGACTTTCAATTATGTAAGCCTATGGGCCAATTCAGGGATACAAAAGATTACAAATTAGTGGTTCCAAAACTTGGCTACATACCTTCATTCTCGAGGAAGATTATTTATGGAACAAATTCCTAGGGTTTACCCCCAGAAATACTGACTTGGGTATAACCATTTGAATTTGTTCTTAGACAAAAGTAAAGTCCACTTTCTTACCATGAGAGTGATATATACACAAAAATATTTTTCATCAGCTGTGAGACAGATGTATTCTTTTACAGGTTCAGAGGAATGTGTGCTTCAATTACTCAACTTCTCACTTTTCTTCTTTGCTCTTTGCTCTAGTTCTGAAGTGAGCCCTCACACCACCACTCATTGAGTATTCAGTGGGTTGAAAACATTGTCATTTTGGCTTTATAAGTAGTTTTTTTATGTATTTTTCCAACAAGGGCCTTCCTGTGTTTTCCACTCTTCTAATAATCCCTTTTGTATTTTTCTTAAGTCTTCTGCAAGAACATGGCCCTTTGGGAAAGATTGGACGTTAATGGATCCTTCGGAGTATCTATAGGATAACCTGACTGTTTCCTTCAGTCCAAGCTGAGCTAATATCACATATGCCTTGAATCCTTTTATGGTAAAGAACCCTGAGTCTTTTCAGTGACTATCTCTTCCCTAACATTTATGTACATCCTGCCACATCCTGCTGAGCAGGATAAAATAGCCATGCTTCATTTCACTGAATAATGTAACAATAAGCCTTAAAACCCTAAATAATGACTACTAGAAAAGAATCTTTCTATAGTACATTGCAATCAAAATTTCAAAAATTCACCAAAACCAGAAAATACTAAAAGTTATTACAGAAAAAAATCAGATAACTCATAAAGGCAAACTCATCAGAATAACAATAGATTTATCAGAACAGATCTTTAAAGCCAGGAGAACTTGGGGTGAAGTTTTCAACCCCTAAAAAATGTTTGTCAACCCAAAATTCTGTATCCATCAAAATCAACAGAGAAATAAATATTTTCCATGGCAAGACTGGAAAAATACACAACCACTACCATACCATCTTTGCAGAAAATACCCAAGGGAATCTGGCATGGGGAGGCACCACCACCAAAGAGCCTAAAGGAATTACACATCTAACAGGAAGAGTAGTAAAACAAAAGAGGAAAAGCAAAGGAGTTAGCACTGAAAAAGTAATAGATCACAATTCAGTAAATGCCTTATGATAACTCTCAGCGTCAATGATCTTAACTCCCCAATTAAAAGACATAGTCTGGTATATTGGATCAATAAACAAAGTGCAACTTATATGTGCTTCAGGAGATGCATCTCATTCCAAAGAAAGCACATAGACTGAAAGTAAAAAGACACAAAATGATATTCTGTGCATCCAGGCCCAGAAACAAACAGGAATAGCTACTTTCTTTTCACACACAGCATATTTCAAACCAAAACTGATCAGAAGAGGTAAAGATTGTCACTATATATAGTACACTGGTTCATAAATGCTTTTATTTATAAATACGTTGTTTCACAAGCAGAAGCATTTGGCAAAATTTTGCTTTTGTGTATGAACTCTGCATTGGGTGATGAAATGGGGCTGATTTTCCTACATGAACGTGAATGTGACTATTTGTTCCAGGATCAGGGAATGGATTAAGCTCATGAACCTAAGTATCACTATATACCAGATTTGTGTAACAAAGGTACTGGACATAAAAGGACATTCAGACACCAATATAATAATGGCAGAGGGCTTTAGTATCTCACTCTCATAAATAGACAGATCAACTAAAACAAAAAATGGCAACAACAAAGAAATGTAAGTTAAACCACATCATTAAATAAAGAGACCCTATAGATGTCTACAAAATGTTTTATACAATAGAATATGCATGAGCAGACAGCCCAGGGCCCTCCGGATCCTCATTCCAGCCAGCACCCAGTCCTGGTGTGTGAGTGGGGCAGCCTGGGGCCCTTTGGATCCTCACCCAGCACCCAGGCTGGGTGTGTGTGTCCATCAGATAGACCTAGTGTGGAACCCTGCTGCAGAACTCTGAAGAGAGGCTAGAGTAGATGCAAGACCCATCCAGCTGATCCAGGAGAAAACATATTTCCAGACTGGCGCAGCAAGTTCACTTCCAGAGGCTGCAGCAGGAAGAAATGGAGCACAGGAGCCAGACCCAAGCCACATCCACCTAGACGAGTTTGAACTTGGTAGATCCAGACCTGATGCTAAGGTAATAACTGCACCAAAACTCTACACCAAAGGTCAGAAGATAGTGCTATACAAAATGATAAACAGAAGAAGAAAAATGCATTTTCAGGTCCAAAGCTCACCTAGAACAAATGCAGGAGACAATAAAATAGAAAAAAATTGGAAGGCAAACACCTGAATTCTCTGAAATAATAGCGTCTGAAGTAAAGAAACAATTGCAGAAAGATATAGAGGAAATACGATCAGAAATAATTTCTGCAGTCAAATGTTCTGCCACTGAGCTATACCCCCACACCTAGAAATAATTTCTGAAGTAAAAAAGAAATGATAATCATAATAAAGGAAGTACTAAGTGCATCTAAAGAAGACACTAATAAAAAGTAAAGGAGAATATAAAAATGATGGAATCCTTGAATGAGGAATATAAGAAAGAAATAGAATGTATGAAGCAGATTCAAAGAGATATACAGGAAATTAAAATCTCAATCATGGGGTCAGGGAGATGGCTCAGTGGAATAAGCCCTTCTCTGACAAGCACAGTGGCCTGAGTTCAATCCCTGGTTCCATACACAGACACACAAAATCTCAATCACAAGTTGGCAAAACCATTTAAATTAAAGTGAAAATAAACTTTCAGACCTGGGAGACACCATTGCAGCTAGTGAAAAGGTAAGAAAAGATCTCTTAAAAACAACTAGGATGCAAGAAAAAAATCATTCAACATCTTCAAGACAATGCAAAGATGAACAATGTAAGTCTAATAGGCATCAATGAGAAAGAGTCAATACAAATGATATAAAAAGAATATGAGCAGAAGTAATAGCAGGAAACTTCCCAAATATGGGGCAACAATCCGACATTCAGATAACCGAAGTATATAGAACTCCAAATAACATCAAGCCAATTAAAACCACTCCAGACATATAATAATCAAGATCCCAGAAATCCAGCACAGGAACAGTATACTAAAAGCCACTAAATTAATTTGTCTTGAAACTGTCTCATTGCTATTTGTTCTTCAATAAAAAAAAAAAAATAAATAAAAGCCACTAAAGAAAAGAAGCAGATCACATTTAAAGAAAAACCCACCAAATAATGGCAGATTTCTCTTCACAAACCATCAAGTCAAGAAGAGCATGGAGCAAAGCACTTCAAGTCTTGCAAGAAAACAAATTTCAACCCGGACTGATATATCCTACAAAACTCTATTTCAAGTTTAATAGAGAAGTGAAATACTTCCAAGACAAAGAATAACTAAAGAATTTCATGACAACAAAGCCAACCCCATGGAGACTACTAAAAGATATTCTAGAGAGGGATCAAAATGACCACAACTCTGTGAATAAGAATGGAAAGAACCCACCAATTAGGACAAACAATTGAACATAGGTGAAAAAGAGGTATACAACAGCAGTCTTTCAATTATTCTTTTGTATATAGCAGCAAAATATTTCTGTCAGCATACTCCATTAATGTACTTCTGCACCCTATGCATTATGATTCTGTCTGAGTCTACAGGGTGGATATCAAGGAAATAGCAGTTACTCAGTCCCACAAGTGACACCTGGCTACCAGTGACACCATGGACAATGTTCATGGTCACCACACACTAGAACATTGTGGAATATCCTATCCCCAAACTATTAGAAGTACTGGTCATATAGTTGTTATTCCAGTATTTTTGTTACGTTTCATTCTTAGTAATTCTGTACTATCATGAAAACTTTTTCTTAGTTGATATTTTCATATATATTAACGTAATCAAATACTATGTGAGTACTCTGAATTGATCACAGATTTGTACATATGATACATTACATTCTGGCCTCTTAGCTGGACTCAGAATTTAATTTTAATTTTTGAATATTATTTTGAAATATTGAATTTTGAATTAACACTTATTTAATTTTCTGAATATGGTTTAATTTTAATTATTGTTTAATGACTTTACTGTTTGTTTGGCTTACAACCTACTTCTAAGACATAGTAGGATATTTTCTCCTAGCACTAGAAACTTCAAAAAGTGTATTTCCATTTTCCACTGACTTTATAATAGTTTTTCCTTGTCTTTTACACATACGCATATATGAAAAAAATATAACCTGGTGTAAGATTGATACTGTTTTGGGAAAGTCTTCAATGACCTTTTAAATAAATTCATCTAATATTATATTTTACATAGTCTTGCATAACTACCATTTTTAGAGTTCTTTATTCTTTATCCAGGACCATATAGCAACTTCTCTTGCCTTCTGGATTATAGTCTTTGTTATTTTCTATATGCTACATCTGGAGCTATTAGAATATTTCAGGTTCATATAAATGGAAAATATTTTACTTTGTCAAAGGTATGTTTGTTAAGTATAAAATTCAATGAGGACACATTTTTTCAGTCATTTGAATAAATAAGTCTGGTTTCTTACCCACTTGCTCTTTTTTTCTAGTATGGAATAAGATGCTATTTAATTTTGTTCTTCCACAGTTAATGCTTTTTGTATGTATATGCTTTAATGATGTTTTTTCTTTACAATTAGTATTAGATAATTTCATTTTTTGTGTATCCTGGTATGATTTTATTCATATTTCTTGTGCAAAAGGTTCATTTTTCTTGCAAAAGTGGTGCTATAATTTTAACTAAATTTAGAAATTTTAATTCTTTAAGTATTTATTGCCTACCCAATTCTAGTTTGAGAATTCTAATTATATCAATGTAAGTTTCTTGATTTTGGCACAGAGTGAACTATTATATGACTATAAACTCTGCATATTTATTTTAGATAATTTTTATTGTTATATTCATTTAAGTTTGTAAATAATTTTTTACAATGTGCAAAGTATTATTAATCTCATGTATTCATTTCAGAAATATTTTTTCTAAATCACTGTCTACATCTAAATCTAAAATATGAAAAATAAATATGAAAAAATAGAATATACATTTTCAGGAATATATAGAACATTTTTGAAAATAAACTATACTAAGTGCCATAAAACATGCTTAAATATATAACAGAAAGTTGAAATAATGTGCATACTAATCTGCATATGATCTGCATACTGCATAGAAGCTGCACAAATCCATGGAGATTAAAAAAGTACATTAATGAACAACAAATGATTCACAAAAGTAGTTGGTAAAAACTTAAAAATTGTCAGAATCAAATGGCAATGGAAACAACAAACCAAACCTCTGGGTCCCAATGAAGGTAATACTAAGAGGGATGTATATAACAGAGAATACACATATTAAAAGGTTAGTATGAACCTTGAGTGTCTCCTCAGAGTTTGGCTGCAGCGTGGCTAATACTGTGAAACTGGGCCACCTTTTATTTTTCCTGCGTGTTATGGTCTAGTGCAATTCAATATATGCCATCCGGGTTTTGGTAAGGCTGGGCTTGAGAATCCGGAGCACAGAGGCAGGCTTAGAAGTGTGGCAAATGGGGGACACAACTGGGCCTCTGGCAATAATCCTTCAATCGAGACAGACTGTAGTTTCTCTGCTGAGGAGTGATAGAGAAACTACTGGCCTGGCTGGGCAGGTCTATGATTCCAGAGCAGCTGGAGGCTGTGGTAATTCTTAATGCAGCAAGCCTTGCCATGGGGGCCTTATGGGAAATCAGGTGCACAATTACATTTTGAAGGTGCTGTGAAAACACGTGTGGGTCTTGAAAGGTAATTCTTTGAAATATTCAGGAGGTGTCTTTCATAGCATATTTGTCAGATTTATTTGATCAAGACTTAAAGATTATTAATTATTTTACCATTCAGAGACTTTGAAGATATTGAGAAGAGAAGGGAAATCCAAATAATCAAGAGTATCTTTGGACCGTCGGTAAGTGCTACTTTGACATTCTCTGCATTCAGTTATTTCCAAACATTGTTCCATCCCATTGAGCAATTCAGAGTTTTTAAACCACATTCCTTGAGCAAAGCTTTATTTAGTTTAGGTTGCCACCTAAAATGTTTGAATCAGAAGATAGTACTGATGAGGAAGTATTGATTAATGAATCAGGAAGTGATAGTGAACCTGAAGATGATTTTTCAGAAATATTGGACAATGAATTTCATTCTGAGAGTCTTGATTTCATGCCATTCAGACATTTTGTTAAGGTTAATCTGGGAAAATCCAGTGACAACTCTTTCTAGGTTTTCATAGTGTAAATTTCCCACTTAGAAAGGATACAGAGCCAGATACTGCACATTACTTTGAATATTTCTGCAATTTTAAAATAATAGAGTTGATTATAATAGAAACTAATATATGCAAATCAAAGTCTTCTGGAAATTTTGTTTGCTTTCCATATTTTTCAAGAAATTGTATGTAAGCCAATATGAATGATACTGGTCTAAAAAGTTGCATTGAAGTAACTTTTTTTTTTTTTAGCAAAGTAATGTCATAATTTTTTGCTTTATTCAAACATCACATTTGTTTTGTAGATAATTAATTTTGATACTAGTCTTCACCCAAATCTAAACTAAATAATTATAGCTAATTGTTCAAAAGTTTTCTGCTGTACTTACATGTGAAAAAGATATTACCATTGATGAAAGTCTAATGCTGTATAAACATTGATAGGGTGGATTCAGTCTACACTCCTAAAAATAGCTACATTTGGTATCAAATACTACAAACACTGTGAATCCAAATCTGGGTCTTTAATAATTGACATTGCAAAGGGTATAGTACTTGATAATAAGTTTAAAGATCATTCCCCATGTGTACATGAATTGTTTCAAATCTGATGAAACTATTTTTGGACATGAGACATTGACTTTTGGTTAGTTTTTACACTTCCCCAGAACTCTGATACTCTTTTATAATATAAGACAGACTGTATGGAACACTGAGAATAAAAAGGGAGGAAGTGCCAAAAGATTTGCAAGAGCAAAAAGTAAGAAATGAAAAAATGTTACCCTATTAGAGAGGAAAAATCTATGTTATATCAAAAGACATTTCCTTGTTGTCAGCTGTTCATAGTATACAAATTATAGACTTGAAAAAGGAAACAAAATCTTAAAAATTCTAATAGTGGTCAGTGATTATAACTATGGGTGGTGTTGACAGAGATGACAACATCTAATAAGTTGTCCTGTAATTAAACAACAAGGAAAGTTATAAAATATTCAAACACTTTCTGGACCAAACAATATAGGATTCATTATTCAAAACAAGGGGGTTCAAAAAAGTCATTTACAATTTAATTAGCTTTAACAGACTAAATAATTGAAAAATATGGGATAGCAAAACACAAACCAGAGTCCATCATCCACTTACTGTTATGTTCAGTGGGTAGATGTGCTATTGAAAACATACCATCCACAGGAAAAAAGGAGAGGCCAGCACAATGGTAAAGTGTGTTCAGAGAAAGACAATTGAAAGGAATTCAGAAACAGACTAGGTACTACTACCAGATTGTAATGCTGCATTGTGCACTGAACATGTTAAGACGTATCATTTCCAGAAACTATGAGATAAATTTTATTAAACTGTTCTTATAGTTTCTGTTACTAAAACTAAATTAAAAATGCATTTTTTGGTCATCCAATATTTAAACAACTGGACTGTTAAATGATTAAGCCCACATTAGGAGCTAGTATCAAAAAAGAATGATGAATACATAAAAGGTGTATCAACACCAGCAGATTCAGTTGCACCTGAAACTGACAGGCACTTATGATTGAGATCAAATGTTTATTTGTATTTGGGAAACTAATCAAAACCAAACTTGACTCTCTGGCTGGTAGTGAGGCTGAAGCATTGGGTGGCTGTTACTGGTGCATTGGAAGAAAGTGGTAATTACAAGGGAACTAAAAATAAACATTTTGCTGCCAGTAAAGCTCCTTTGATCCTTTCAGATGTTGCCAGAACTTGTTAAACTGTTTGAAACTGGAAGCACAGATGAAGGTAATATTGTGAAGCTAACATCCAGTTCGCAAGATACAGTATCACATAATCCAGAACAAAGCAAAACCTTGCTTTTAACTGGGAATGTTGATGCTGCTAACATGGAAAAGGCAGTTGTCTGTTTACCGCCAGAAAAACTTCCTGAAGGAAAACTTATTGGTATAAATAAAAAATAATTAATAAAAGATGGGAATGTAGACTGGTGCATTCAGTTGTGCATTCATTGTGGAGATCAGTTTGGAGACTCCTTACAAAACTAGGACTGGAAATCTGATTCAAGCCAGCTATCCCGCTTACTGGAAATTTTCCCAGAGGAGCTGAAAACATATCATAGGTACACAAAAACATATATGTGTACCTATGTTTATAGCAACACAAATTGTGATGACCAAATCTTGGAAACAACCAAGATGCCCATTACAAGAGGAATGGTTGAAAAAGTTGTGGTATTTCTACACAATGGAATATTACTCAGTTATAAAGAATAATAAACTTGAAGCATTTATATTTAAGTGGATGCCACTTGAATGTATACTCATAAGTGAAACAAACCAGACCCACATGTGCAAATATCACATAGTCTCCGTAGTATAAGAAATTAAAAGAAATAAAAATATAAGGGTATAACAACAACCGAAAGGAATTTAGACAGATAGCTAGGGTAAACTGAACTGCATATGTAGTAGGGTAATAATCAGCTTCTCTTATGGATGGTTAACAACCTAAGTTTTCAGATCAAAAATTGGAAAAATGGAAGGGCTGAAAGATCAGCCAACATTTTGGCCCTAGCCTTTCAAGGTCAGTGAAGACTCAGGAATAGGAGATCCTGTACTGTAACATCATGGAACTTAGTTGTGCCCCAAATTTTCTGATCAAAGAGATTATGGAACCACAGAGGAATGTGATTGATGATTTATAGTGTGCCTAAGGAGAGTCACATGGAGAGGAAACTTTCTTTCAGGCTCTTGCAGAGAGCAAACTGGTCAAGCAATGGCTGTGACTCATCCACATGGCTGACACTGACAAAGGATCCACAAAGTGAGGTATAGGGTTACAGGATAAATCCTTAGGGGACTTGGCTGACCTCATCAGATAAAAAAGTTGCATTTTTGTTATATAGGTCTTGCTTTATCTTGGTTTTAAACATCCAGCAGAAAAGTATAAAAATGAGGTATATAAAATAAAACCATAACCTATGCTAAGCTGTAAATGGCTCTAGTCAACAACTTCTGTGGGTAGCCCACTACTGTTGTGGACTGCTGGACTGTGTTGGATTGTTTTGCTGAATTCAAGCATCTATAATAATTGAATGCCAATAGAATACCCCTCTCTGACAGGACTAAACAAAAGAAAGGGAATACAAAGGAAGGACCATTCTGTGTTTTTATATACGGTACAGTTAGGATAAATATGCAGTACTTTCACGTAATTCTATGAGAAGAAAGATTTGCACTGATAGTGTTTGGATAGGATACCCTGTCTGTCTCTTGTACTACGAATAATCACTAGGAATGTAAAAAATATTAATTATTGAAACTGTATTATAATTCAGCTTTTAAAAAAGCTAGGTATACAGCTACATTCTCTTAATTCAATGAATAGAGGGATCTGCTCTAATAGAATGTAAATAGAATATCATGTGTGCACCTTGTACAACAAATAACCACTAAGAAAATAATATGTGATGCATTAATTATTGAATCTGTTCTATTAATTTGACTTGAAACTGTCTCATTGCTATTTGCTGTTCAATAACATTATGGAAAATAAAAAAAATTAAAAAAAAGATGAATGTACCTCAGGATGGAATGCTAGCAAAAACTTTCCCATTGAAACAACTCATAGATAATTTCAAGACAATAAAAGTGTAAAGGATAAAATGTGAGCACTATGTATACTAAAATGTACCAATAAAAATTATTTCAACTTTGATAGTTGAATCAAAGACAGTTTGCCTAATTGGAAAATGTGGATATGTTGCATTTTTTAATGGAAAAAAGATTGGTATGATTCTCAATAAATGTTCTAATTACCCATCTCTAACTTCTAGAAAATAAGAATAATATAAATTCAAAACTAATAGTAGGAAAGAAATTATAAATATTGAAACAAAAATTCATGAAACTGAGACTAAAAACAATACATTGGATCAATGAGTCAGAATTGGTTCTTTGAAAAGTAAACAAGATTGATAAATATTAACCAAATATACCAAAAGAAGGAATGTGAAAATCAGTATCAATACAATTAGAAATGAAAAAAGTATAATCACAACAGGTACTGTTGAAATGTAGAGGATTATTATTATTTTTTAATTTAAAACCCAGCACTTTATTAGAAATATGTTCCAGAGAGAGCTAATTTACAACAATAACAATTCATGTAATATGTTTGTACTTGTATTCTATTGCTGTTGTCAAAAACCATCATGTTACCATGAAGTATTTTGTTATTACACACGAGGAAAGTGAGGCCAAGGGAAGTTAACTTAACCTGTTCTAGAACTCTACCAATTAGTGGTGGAATCAAAACCAAAAATGTAGATTTCCAAAACGTATACCAACGTTTGAAAGCTTTCTACTCAGCCAAGAAAGTTGGCAAGGAGGAATTTTTCCCATAATAAAAAATTCACTTGTGTTCTGCCAGCCTTCTTTCAGTAATATTTTGGTTTCTTAAGTAATATAGGGATCACAGTACAACAAAGATTTTGAAATATCACCTCCACTTGGTACTTTAATCCAGAAGATTAGAAATAAGTGGGTTTGTCTCTGAGAAGCTTGTTTCCTTTTCCAACTGATTCAACTTAGTTTCAGGGAAAACATAAAATGAATAAAATTAGAAAACAAGGAAGACAACAGGGTAGGGGTACAGCTCAGTGGTAGATCACTTGCCTGGTATTATGTAAGGCCTTGGGCTCAATCCCCAATACAGCCTCCTTACCCCCAAAAAGAAAAAGACACTTACATGGCTGTTGCTCTGAACCTTCTTTTAGAACATAATTAGCATAACCCCTAATTCTTCCAGACATCACTTTCAACAAACTGAAGAAGTAGGTTGAAACACAAGTCCATTTAGGTAGTACACAATAATGGGACTAAAGAACCATTTACTATCCAATGATCAGTCATTAGGGCTATTAGGAAATTGAGAAAGCCTTAGCCCCTTTTAACAGTTGCCTATGGATGTTACCAACAAAGACAAGTTTGTTCTTATGCCCATTTCCTCATTAAATAAATCAGACCACAGCTGTAGGATCGAAACACAAAGATCAAAGCACCAAGGTCAAAGGCAAGTTTTGACACCTACTATATAAATGATAGAAAGCAACTCACTGTTCCCTTATGCAACCACTGCACATAGCAATGCTTCCAATCCATCTTGATCCCAGCAATGATTTCCTCCAATTCAACATTCCAATAGGTGTACCCAGGGCAATATGGGCTCAGCTTTCTGGGTCCTTTCAATTTGCTATCTATGTATTCTACATTAAATGATTAATTGCAAAAATTAATCGCTTCAAGAAACCTTCATAATAAAATACCAGATTCCCTATTAACAAGAAAAGGGATCAAGTTTAACAGGCCAAAATAGAAGAGAAGAACTCTGTCAAAACTTGTATAGATGGCACAAAACAGCTCAGACCTCAGACCCCCTGTGCTGAAGGAGTCACTAGCAGAAACTCCCAGGGATATGAGCTGTAAATATCCAGGGTCAAGGGAGAAATAAAAATGTTTCTTTCCCGTCTAATCATCCTCTGAGCTCTCAGATCTTTCACCTGTAGCCACTTCCCAATTTGCGCCTTTGTTTGTCCTTCTCTGCACTTCATTGTTAGCTACAGTAGGGACGTGGACTTTTTCCTCTCTCTTTTTCCTTTTGGTTTTTTTAGTGTCTCTTTCCTCACTTTCTTCAGAACTACTGGATGTCGAATCATCTGGCTGGGAAATAAGACTTTCTTCCCTTAAGAACAAAACTGGTTTTTTGAGGGACTTTTTTCTGGATTTTTTCTTGCGCATATGTGGTTGTTTCCTCTTCTTGGTACTAGAAGCACCTGTTTCTTCTGAGAACTCCCTTGAGGAATCTGCTGTTCCATCTGTGGCTTCCTTCTTGCTTTTCTTCTGTTTTTCTTTGGGTGATCTCTTTTTCTTCTGCCTCTTTTTGTAAGACTTCTTTAACTTCTTATGCTTGCGGGATTCATGGGTAGATGACCTTACCTGAGCTGTTTTCTTCCCATTGTTAATATCCTGCTAATCACTAATATCCTGTTTTGAATTCTTCAGGGTGTAACTCCTTATAAGCACTGTGACCCCATCTGTCTGGCACATTGGCTTCATAATCATACAACTTCTTGTTCCAAGATTTGGGTTTAAGAAAATCATCTTCCAGTGTCCCAGAAATTTCAGACTTTGGTGTCCAATATTCTCTATTACTTTCTTCATCAAATCCATCATTACACATCTGACTTGAGCTGCTGGGCAACATTTTCCTTTCGGTTTCCTGATAAGTATCCTCCATCTGTTTCTCTAATTTTCCATATATTTGATTTTCTCTGGATATTATTGTGAGTATCTGTGTGCCAGATGACATTCCTAAGGTGGACCTTCCCCAGTAGAACCCGGGACATTCTTCAATCCCTCCATCCTGAGGAAATTAGGCATCTTGTTCATGTGAGACGAGGATCCACTCCATTACAAGACCTCCTCTGACCCACGGAGCCAAAGGGTCAGGGCTCAGAGGCAGCTCTGCAGCTTCACCCGAGTCCTTCGTGAAAACGCAGGCTTTCCACCTGTTAACGCACCTGTGCCGCCCAGGACTCAGGCTGCGGCTGCCTTCCCCAGCTCAGAATGCTCACCGACCCTGCTCTGGGCCCAAGGCTGCAGGGTGTTGCAGCATAGCCGCCAGGCCCAGGGGCTTCAATCCAAGGGATTATAAGAACCTATTTTGAAAACTTCTGCTTGAGTGAATTGGAGACCTAGATGAATGCAGAATTTCTTAAACACATAAGAATTACCAAATAGAACCAAGAAGGCATTAAAAACTGTACACAGGGAAGTACTAGGAAATGAAATAGTGATACTAATAAAATCCCGATCAACTAAGAAAAATCTCAGAATCTGGATTCACCACAGAACTCTACTCTAACTTTATGGAAGAACTATTGTGAGTCTTCCTCAAACTTGTCCATGAAATTAGAAGGGAAGGAGCACTACCAAACTCATTTGTGAAAGTTAGTTTTACCCTGATGCTAAAACCAAATAAGGATTTAACAGCAAAAAAGAAAATCACAGACTAATGCTTCTAATAAATGTAAATGCAAAAGATCCTCAGAAAGATATTTGCAAACAATGCAAAAAATCAGTAAAAAACATTATAGCTCTTATGGAGCCACAGAGGAAAGAGATTGAAGTTCTATAGTGTGCCTGGGGAGAGTCACATGGAGAGAAAACTTTCTCTTAAGCTCTCACAGAGAGCAAACTGGTCAAGCATTGGCCGTGACTCATCCACATGGATGACACAGACAAAGGATCTACAGAATAATGTACAGGACTACAAGATAAACCCTGAGAGGACTTCACTGACCACATAAGAAATATAAAGTTCGTGTGTTGGTATATAAGTCTTGATCTATCTAGGTCTTAACCATCCAGCAGAAAAGTATAAAAATGAAGTATACATCGTGGAGCCATAATATTAAGCTGAACTGTAAATGGCTATGGTCGACAACTTCTTTGAATAACTCATTATTGTTGTGGAATGCTGGACTGTGTTGGATTGTGGTGTCAAGTTCAAGCACCTAAGTTAATTGAATGACAATGGAGTGCCCATCTTTGACAGGTGTAGACAAAGGAAGGGGTATAGAAAGAAAAAAATCATGATGTGTGTGTATAGACAGTACAGTTCGGATAGATAATGGTGTGCTTCTACATAATTCTATAAGAGGCAAGATCTGCACTAATGGTGGTTGGAAAGGATATTATGTCGGCTTGTAGTACTATGGTCATCAACTAGGAAAATAATTATTGAATTTTTGATATAATTCATGTATAAAAAATAAGATAAGTAAGCAGCTACACTCTTAATTTACTGATAGAGAGCTAAAATAATATCTGTAAATATAATATTATGTATGCACCTTGTACAATACCAAAACATTATGAAAACAGTTTTCAATGTATTAATTTATTGAATCTGTCTTGTTAAGGTGTCTTGAAACTGTCTGATTGATATTTGTACTTCAAAAAGTGAAAAATAAATTAAAAAACAAAAAAAATTATAGCTCATAACTAAGTTGGCTTCATCCCAATGGTGCAAGGATGGTTTAACATAGAGAAATTAATAATCATATTACATCACATAAACACAAGCAAAGACAAAATCACATGAGCATCTCAATAGATAGCAGAGAAGCCTTTGACAAAATGAAACATCCACTCCTGACAAAAATCCTGATTAAATATAGAAGGATCTTTGCTCAAAATCATAGAGGCCATTTATGAGAAACTGACTGCCAGAATTAGAAACAAGACAAGCATGTCTCCTCTCACCACTTCTGTTCAAAGTAGTACCCAATCTCTTAGCAGGAGCAATTGGGCAAGAGAAAGAAATAAATGTGATACATTTGGGAAAGAAAACAGTCAGACTATCTTTATTTACAGGTAGGATGATCTTTTACATAAAAACAACAAAATCCATCAAAGACTTTTAAAACTAATACATTCATCCATGTAGTAGTATACAAAATCAATACAAAAAATCAGTAGTGTTATTTTTCTATTCACAAGTGAACTCATTGAGAGAGACTAGAAAAATGTACTAAGCTTCTGGGACTAAAGTAGAATGTTGTATGTTATCAGTTGGAGCTGAAAGAAACAGCAAGAAGACTGGATCAATATAGTTGTGAGTTTAGTCCCGCTGTGAGTCTCCAGCCACCAAACATCTCACATAGATTGAGGGCTAAAGACCGGCTAAGGAATGTTCAGAAACAAACTTATTTACATTGCCTTCCTGCATTCACCGAACTCAGTTTGCACATTACTGGTTGGTAGCATTCCAGGTAAAGGCACAAAGACCAGACAGGGTGTTTCCAGGAATTTGTTGTTCTGTGCATCCCAGCTTGCCAGAGTGGGACTGCATGGAGTGATACATTTCCTTAGGCTCTGCTCTTTGTTCCTTGCTCCCTAGGGACAGTAGGCTTCTGGCTCATATCACTGCAGTACAGTAGCAATATTAATATCCAAAGAAAGAGACTTCAAGACAAAGTAATATAAAGGGCAAAGACAGACATGATTGACAGTTAAATGACTTCTGAAGCATGAAGCTTAGGCCGAGATGGATGCCCTCTTTGCCTAGTGACAGAACCTTAAAACATGTAAAGTTGCAGCTGACAAAACAGCTCAGCTAAATGGCTCAAGATTTTAATGACTCTTGGAACAGGGCAGGAAAGAAAAACAAACCAAATCCAGTATGTAGATGATCTGAATAATAAAAAAAATATACACAAGCTATAAAATAAATAGAATCTCTATACTGATATGATTCAACATGGCTGAATAGAGGAGGAGCCACATGGAGCTACTCAGAGAAAAATGAACTAAAAACACAGGTAACTAAAAAAAAGGAAGGGACAGACATCCTTGGCCAAAGCCAATTGAAGTAAGATATGTGTAAATCAAACAGAACACAGACATAAGACTATAAGATGGCGAGCCAATCCATAAGCCTGCCAGTGGAACTGCTGTCTGCATGTGGAGCAGGAATTGCAATTGGGGAAGTTCCAAACACCTGACAAGCCACGGTGGTGTGGCTAAATCAAGTCACACAGGATAGATTTGTGACATATGGTCCCTTGCCCTTGTTGCTTTCCTCCACACAGAGGATGTTGTAGCCTGGTGGCAAGTTTTGCCAGTGCACACTGGGTGAGAGACCAGGAAACCACTCCCTTGCTGATGGCACGCTGACATTGTTGGTTTTGTTTTGTATTTTGTTCTTGCTGTGCACCATAACAGCTAAATGGGGCCCCTAGCTAGAATAAGGTGAGGGGCTTTAGGGGATGCAGTGAAATTAGTGGAACACAATGACTTTTCCTAGCTTACAACCAGTGGTGTGAGACAGGGATGTAGACACAGGGGATTTAAGCAGGCTTGAGCTGCTGTGGAGCAATGAGTGAGAGTTCACTTGTGAATAGAAAAATATTACCTCCAGCACATCCCCAGCTGAAGAGGACATGGAAGGGGGACTGCAGCCTCCAGATGTCTCTGTGACAGTGACAGCACCACCACCACTATCTCTACATTGCCACTACCCTGCAGCAAGCAGCATGTGAGTAGGTGAGCAGAGCAGGCTATCCAAGGATTGGGAGGATCCAACTGTACCTGGACTTGGAGCAGCACTCGGCTGTCTCTGAAGGAGCTGCAGCAACTGGGAGGGTGAGGCAGAGGCAAACAGGATAAGAAAATGTTGGCAGCCCCCAAGGGACATACAGAAAATTGCTGGCTGAAGACTGGCACCAGCCCCCATATCCAGAGGGCAAGATCAGCCCTGTACCCACAACTAAACCCACTGTAGATTTGGTGGGGTTATCCAGTACAGTTTTTTGGCACTGATTTGGACAGTATCTCAGAACTATGGACACCAAAGAAATCTTACTCTATTTTTTTTTCATATGAGTGAACTTTGCCTCTAGCATTTCTGGTTCACTTAAATAGTATTTTTGTTGTTTGCATTTTCCTTCATTCTTTTTCTTCTGTCTTCTTCTGCATTTTCCCAAAAATTGAGAGATCATATTTTGTCCTGCAGCCTTGTTTCTACTACATTTCTATTCATTTATCTACTTTTTTTCTCTATCCTTCTTAATTCCCCCATCCACATACATTTAGGGGAAAATCTTTCTACTAAGGGTAAACATTGCCTGTAAATTCCTGAGATATGTTGGAATTTTTAAAATTAATTTAGTTTTAAAAATTTATTTACTTATTCGGTACAGGGTCTCACTACACAGCTCAGACTCATAACAATTCTCCTGTCTCAGCCTCCCCAGTGCTAGGATTACAATAATGCACAATCACCCCTGGTTTTGGGGCTGGCATAGAGCACTGGTGTTTCCAGCTGGCACAGAATGCAGTATTGGGGATTGACCTAGGGTCCTTATGCTTGCCAGGTAGGCACTTAGACTGCTGAGCTATCTCCCCAGCCCTGGAATGTTTTTTATGTAACTGTTAATCTTGCTTCTGTGGTTAAAATTCCCAGCTGAATGGTTAACAGAGCTCGTCAGTTTCTAAGTTGTGTTTGATGCTATTGTGGTTGCTAATTGTACTATTTTAGCCAGGTCTGACACCCAGGATGTCATACCTGCTGGAGTCAGCTCTTCTCCCTTTATGATAGCACTGTGATTGTCTGGGGTCATATTCATCACTGTAGTCCAGTACCAAAGTCCTGGGTACCGAGCCAGATGCATAGCAACTTCTCATCTCTAATAGGGAAGGTAGGACTTTGGATCAGACACAAAGACCAAGAACCACCTATGCTTGGCAGATGTGCTTGAGGAATAGCCAGCTCCCGAGGAAGCATAGGGAAGCCTCAATACTAGTGATGAAGCTAATACAATGAGAAACTTACAAGCATTGTCACAGAAAACAAAATTAAAAAAAAAACAACAAACAAACAGAAAGTAACAGGAGGGAAAGCGAAAAAGTTAGAAAAAAATAAGAGGGAAAAATCATGCAGGTATATATTCAGAATAGCTGAGATGACTGTGGTACTCATTTCCATCTATGTTTTTGAAAGTAGCAGTTAATGTTTAAAATTGTCATGTTCATTAACTCTGTATGCTATTATCTATATTTTGAGCAACTACACAGAAGACAGCATAATGCAATATAAAAACCAGGGTTGCTTATCTCTCATCTTATTCTCATAAATGTGTACCATTCCTTTTTCTTTTTTTAAAAAATGTATTTGGCTGTTATAGGGTCTCTCTATGCAGCTTGGACTACAGTGACCCTCCTGTTTTCAGTCTCCCCAGTGCTGGCTTATGCCACCCAGATCCTGGCTGGCTTGGCCCACCCTGTGAGCAGGGTTGGCATGGCATATGGTGCCAGGGATTGAACTGCGGTCCTTGAACTTGCCTAAGTTGGTGCTTTAGTCTGCTGACCTATCTCATCGGCCCTAAAATTTAATTTTTAATATTTGTATTTTCAAGATCTCTTAAGTAAGATCAAGTTCAGTGAAATTTCTATGAAATACCTTTGATTTTTTCTGATTTTACATAGCTGAAATTTGCTATCACTATTATTATTTTTGACAAAACACTCCTTTAGTTTTTCATATGTATTTTTTTCATTTTTTGTTAACATTTACATGACACTATTCTCCCCTCTGAAGTATAGCGTTTAGTAGCCACTAGTACATAGATTTATGCTTGGAAGTCTATCTTATTCTGAAAATTTCTTTTTTCTCTTAAATTCTTATTTAGAAGGCTATAAAAATCTAATATCAGGCTAATTTTTCTTTTTCTTTCTGTTTTTGTGGGTAACTTATCTTTTCCTTCTGGTTATTTTAAGATTTTTTTTTTAATTTCTGATTTCTCCCATTTCAGTTCAGTATTACTGTTATAGTTTTTGTTTTAAAATTTTTCTTTTTCTGCTCTTATGGGATTATTCACCTTCAGTATTTCAATTTTCACCAATCTTTCCTTTATTTTATTTTTTATTTTCTTTTGGCGGAACTTGGGATGGAACTCAGGCCCTTGTGCTTGCCAGGGAAGTGCTTATTCCACTGAGCCATCTCCCTGGCCCCCTTGTTCACCAATCTTAAAAGTTCTGAGACTGTATTTTCAACCATTGTCTCTTTTATTCTCTTAATTCACTCTACCTGGAATTCCTCTAGATGCATGTGAGATTTTCTTCTATTATTCATCTCTTCTATATCTCATTTTTATCCATTTCTCCTCAAACATTTGTGCTGTATTCTTGGTAACTTCTTTAACTTTGTAATTTAAATCATTAATTTTCTTTTTTTGGCAGAACCAGCGATTGAACTCCGGGAATCGCTTATTCTACTGAGCCATCTCCCCGGCCCAGTAATTTTCTTTTCTTTTGTAACTAATTATTTGTTCCATTTATGGGCTTCTCTGTTTCACTGACTATATTTTTATAAAACGTCTTTGGTTATTTTCTACCATGCTAATTCTTTTCCAATAGTGGCTTAGTATTTCATCTCCTCGGTAGCTGCTTCATCATTGTTATGGACTGATTGTGCCTTCCCTCCATGCCCAGTCATAAACTGAAGTTATATTAACCTCTACTATCTCAGAAAGTGACTATTTAGAGACAGCATCTTTAAGGAGATACTTAAATGACATAGCATAACTGGAAAAGAGAGGCGTGAGAGATAGATAGTTCCTGGAGCAAGAGGATACAGTCATAATGAATGTCCTACTAAAGCTGGTGTCAGATTTGAACACGAACACACAGGAAGACAGCTATCTCTACACTAAAGAGAGAGACTCAGAACAATGCAATCCTGGGCCTTCCAGATAGCTCAGTGGATAAAGCGTAGGCAGATGCAGGGGCCAGGAGTTCGATCTCCAGCCTGGTGTACTGGCCCCGCCCCCAGGATACCCTAAGATGGAGATCGAGACTGGGTATTGTGGCACGTATCTGTAATCCCAGCATTTGGGAGGCTGTAAACAGGAGGATCACTATGCGTGTGATCTATATAGTGAGACTTTATTGTTTTGCTGAGCTGGGCATTAAACTCAGGCCCTGTCATTGCCAGGCAAGCACTTATTCTACTGAGCTGTCTCCCCAGCCACCGAGACCTTATAGGCCCTGTACTAAATACATTAAAAGCAAAAAAATGCAATTCTGCAGACACGTATATATTGCATTTCCTACATCAAAAACTATGGGACAATAAATTCCTCCTACTTCAGCCCGTCATTCTACCATACTTTGTTTTGTAACCTCTAAAAATGAATAAGACCATTAAAAGTTCCCATTCAAACTTCCTAGTTGTTATGTGTAGTGACTTTAAAAAAAAGTTTTTAGAAATCATTTATTTATTTTTTATTTATTTGCTACAAGATCTCACAACACAGCTCAGACTAGTAGTGATCCTCCTGTCTCAGCTTCCTCAGTCCTGGGATTATAAATGTGTGTCCCCATGCCAGTTGCAGTGGGGTTTCAGTGTCCCTGGGGTTCAGGATCCCATTTGGCATGTAGTACTAGGATTGAACCTTTGTCCTTGTGCTTGCCAAGAAGGTGCTTAGACAACCAAGCTATCTCCCCAGCCCCTGTATGAGGACTTTTACTCATGAAGAATTGCTTCTTTTTATTTTAGTGTAGTGGTATGCTTTTATATTTGTATTGTAATCTCATCTTTGATCAGTTTCTTTTTCCAGTGGAAGTCTCAAGTGCAGGGTTAGCTGTCCTTGTTTTATTGTGGTACCAGGGTTTGAACTCAGAACCTTGTGCTTGCCAGGCAAGCACTTATTCTACTGAGCTATCTCCCCTGCACTTAGCTGTCCTTTCCAGAATACATTTTAATTTACTTTGCCAAGGTTTTCTAAGGGTCTCAATGGAATGGAACTTCACAAAAAATATTAAGTATTCTGCACAGAGTTTTAAGTCTGTAGGTTTACAAATTTGATTTCTAATTTATGTGATCCCCAATGCATATACAGCTTGGGAATTTTCCCCCTTTCCTCAAAAGCCCTAATGGAGACAAGATTCTTTGTCTCCTTTGCTAGTGGCAAACTTTCCTCTAATTTCCACATTCCTGAAAATATAGGTCATTGAGGGTTTTTTGAAGCTCTAGTTCTAACTCTGCTTCAGCTGATGCCATGAAAGACCTTCTATTCCTAAAGGACTGTACCTGGTGTTTTCTCTCTCTCTCCTCTCCCTGCTCTACTATCAACAGACACAGGCACAGCCTTGTTTGTCGCTCTTCTTCCAACTTCCCTTGTCAACTAAGACAGCAGGGCTGTCTCTTTCTTTTCTGGAGTTCTTGAATATATATTAAAGCAGTTAAATCTTTGTATAATTTAGAAATATCGTAGTAGGAGTATTTAAAAATTCTATTTTTATCCCCTCTTCCTAGAATTGCAAGGCTTTCAGAATGATAGCCCCAGAGATAGAGAAATTGTACCTATAGCTTCTTCTTTGTTCAAAGTTCATGATATTTAGGGTAAATGGAATAACAAAAGACTACTTCCTGTACAGTATTTTCTGTTTTTGTTCTATGCAACCTAGTGCCTACAATTCATGCCAGTCCATATTAATAAACACATATCAGTACAGGTATTTTGAAGTATGCTAATCTTCATCCCTTTACCTCCAAAACTGATATTATTCAAAGAGTAATTGTGACCATTTTATCTTTGAATGGATCAAAAAAAAGCTGTGGAGCCCCTATTTGTCCATTTGTTATAGTCAGAGAAATATGTTAACCTCTGTAGGTTTTAATGACTTCTAAAATTATTGCTTTCAAAATATATCTCAAATATTTTCAAAAATTAATTGATTCAGCTTGCATCCACCTTTTTCTTTCACTTCCTAGTATTCCTAAATGTTCTTAGCCCTGGTGTATTTTATTTTCCTCCATTAATCATTTTTGTAGCATCATCAAAGTTAGCATCCCAGAATATAATCTGTGTTTACTCCTCCTTCCAAACAATTAATTAAGATGCTACATAAAACCAGGCTTATCCCTGGCTTCTTTGCCATCCCCTTAAATATATTCTCTAAGTCTAGGGTGTTGACAGTTTCATTACTTACTACTTCAATTTCAGTGACAGCTTACTTAACCAAATCAATTTTAGAACATTTTCTTGGAGGAGTTTACAATGCAATGTTTCAAATGTCCCTAGTAAAACCCAGAGCATTATTTCATTTAAGTTTATTATTTAATGATATTACTTTCTCCTAACTTAAAGTTTATATGTGTCTGGGAAGTTTGATATGTACTCTATTTATTTATTTATTGACATATAGTTTAAAATTGCTATATATTTTCTAGTTTCTAATTCATTTTTCATGTTCAATGCTTTACTGTATTTTGCATAATAAATTAATTCCTTTTACATACTATTAAAAGTAATAAGGGCAGAAAAAGTATATTTGTGAACTTAAATACACTTCTATAAAGACGATTAAGAAAATGAAATATTTACTAAAGTTTTATGTCCAATATAAATCAAAGAATAGAGATAATTGCTCTTCTACAAATCATCTATGACCATTTAGACATGGCATTAGCATATGCATAGGAGTCACTCAGTCACTGACTGCTAAAAATCTACATTAGTCAGCTTTCTTATGGCGAAATGAAAATACCTTACATGCAGCTTGGAAGAGAGGTAAATTCTGGTTTGTGGTTCTTGCCCATCATTGAGTGGCTCCAAGATAGAAACTGTGTGTATAGGGAAGGGCAGAAGGAAACTGTTTCACTCATGGGATCCAGGAAGCAGACAGCAGGGGAAAACCCAGAGAGGACAGGGCCAGGAACCAGATATAGTCTCGAAATCGTGCTCTCATGGCCCCCTTCCTCTGCTCAGGGCCCACATACTATGAACCTTATCTGTTGTCAACACATTAGCCTATTGATGAGGTTAGTGCCTTTGTGATCCAATCTTCTCTGTTAGGCCAGTCATTTCAACAATCCAGAGAATCTTACCAGGTCATAAAAGCCATGATCTGTGTTTGGGCTACCATAACAGGAAATGCCATGAACAAGGTAATTATGAAATAACAGAAATTTATTTCTTACAGTTCTGGAGACTGAACGTAAAGGCAGGTTGCCCTCAGTTGAGTGTCTGAGGCATCCCATTCTTTGTGCAATGGGTTTGCCTGCTTGCTGCATCCTCACATGGTGGAGGAGCCAAGGCCACTTGCAGAATTTTCTTTCAAGGGCAAAAGTGATGAGACAAAAGATTAATATCCATGTCTCCCATTATCTATCCTTTAGTTTGCATTTTATTGGTACTTTGAGTTGCTCACATAAAATATATAATGTGATATTTAACCTTGAATATCTGACTTATTTCACACAAATGTACTTAAGAGCATTGTTTCAAATGCATCCATTTCCCTACAAATAAGTCAGATTTATCTTTTTATAGCAAAATAATACTCAATTGTATATAAAATCACACTTTGATAGATATTTTTCAAATGGTAAGAGGACCCCAGAGATAGGAGGGGAAGGGAAGGAAATATAAAAAGAATTTAGATGCATAATGGACACACACCAACTTCCCACCATTAAAGTAATCATTGTGTATTATAAAGGTGCACTAATACGAATTGAAGTTTAAAGGAAGCAGGCCTTGGGTTACTACAACAATAGTTCAGGAAAGAGATGATTTTGTTTATGTTAGGGTGATGCCCAGGCTTCTAGAAACATGAGCAATCCCAGCAGACCTGGAGGCAAAAGAGTATTTGCAGTACGATACAGTGCACTTGTCAGTATCCCTACTGTGCTCTAAGGGAGTAGAACTGAAAACTAGACATAAATTTACAGGTGAAGCAAGAGGAGGAAGCTTCTATTTCTGCCCTAGACAGATACTCTTTCCTTCAAAAATGTGTATCGAGTGATTATTTGTAAATAATAAGCACTAGTCCAGATGCTGAGGCTACCATTGAATAGTAGATGAACGTGGTTACCTTTTTTCTCTTAAAATTTATAATGTTGAAGTCTGTAGGGCAACAGCCTAGCACACAAAGAATTATAAAATATTAAGATGATGATTACAGAATTTTAGCTATTACAAAGGCAAAAATCTGATGCCCAAGCAGGCAAAGAGGCTGGGAGTGAGATTTAAACTGGCATATCAAGATATTAGGAAAGAGACAGAAAATGAAAGAGCAGAGAATGGCTCATGTTAGATTATGGAAAGGACTTTAGTGGAAAGGAAGATGGAGAGGAAGAGAAGTAGGATTGTGTTAGGTTTCCTGTAGTCCACAGAGAAGCAGCAGCTTCCATTTCCACTGTCAAAGAAGCCTGACATGCAAGCCAGGGAGATGTTCAGAAGAGGTGAGGCTGTGACATAGAAAACTGTGGAGATAGCTCAGTGGTCTAAGTACCTGCCTACCAAGTGCAAGGACCCTGGTTTGATCCCTGGTATTGCATGCCACCACTGCACCGGCCACCAAAACCAGGCACGGTGGTGCATGCCTGTAATCCCAGCACAGGAGAGGCTGAGACAGGAGGATCACTATGAGTACAAGCTCTGCAGTGAGACTCTGTACCAAATAAATAAATAAATAAATAAATAAATAAATAAATAAATAAATAAATAAATACATGCAAGCTGAAAAAAGAAAACTGGCTTTCCCATCAGGGAGCTGCACACACACAATATTCAAAGTTATCCCACTGGCAACCACAAGCCAAACTTTTATGTGGAATATCCAAGAAATTTACTTGGAAAGTATGAAATATAAATAATACCAGAGTTGTCTCAAAAAGGAAACAGAAGGGAAGTAAATGGCATTGAAAAGGCAAAAAAGGGGTAAAATTGCAGGCGATTGGACCACTACTGTAACTTGGCATGGACTGCCGATGTTCCAGTGCTTCAGCATCCTGCTTTCAATCAAGACCCTCCTGCCTTACATCCTGGGTCTGTATTTTAGTTGTGATGAGACCATTTAACATAATATCTTCTCAACACATTTTTTAAAATGTGTTTGGTCCAGGGTCTCACTATGCAGCTCAGACTCATAGTAGTCCTCCTGTTTTCAGCTTCCCCAACACTGGGGTTACAGGCGTGCACCACCCTGCCCAGTCTCCACGGCTGGCTCAGCGCACCTGGGATGGGGCCAGTGTGGCATGCGGTGCTGGGGCTCAAACTCTGGTTTCTTAACACATTTTAAAAGTGCGCATAAAGTTTTTGACTGTAGGCATGAAGTTGTAGAGCAGACCTCTAGAACTTAATCATTTTGTGTAACTGAATCTCTATATCCATTAAATAGCAACTTTGGAAGGAGTTTTTTTCCCTCATCCTGACCTGCCCAAGGCACCAGGTCCCCAAGCACAATTCTGGTCCTGCTGATTCCCTGGCTGCAACCCAGCCTCCTTGTGCTGCCAGGTCTCTCAAACGTCAGCCCTGTGCTCACCTTACTGCAACACACTGTAAATACTTCCTTCCTTTCATTTTCTTTTCAAGAAATTGAGCTGAGCCCTTGTAGCTTTCCCCAGTGCTGGCCAGCCCCGGGCTTTCTTGGATCCTCTCAGCTCGCCGACGCAGGCCACCACCCTTCAGGTGCACGTGTGCTCATTTCCTTCCTAGCGGCTCCCACACGCTCCCAGGCCCCCTGCTGTCAGTGGCCATGCGGAGCCTCAGGTCCCACCTCATTCAGTCTTTTAGCCACTCAGAAGAACAACAGCATCCAATACTTGGTTTCAGGAAGAAACTTTGCAGTTATTCCCACAGTTAGAACAAAAACTGAGGAATGAGTAAAAGAAACTGTTCCAAAGTAGTGGAGTAGAGATCGTATATCTAACAAAATATTGAGATCTTGCCAAGGGGCAAGTATTCCCACGGCTGCTCTTTCTCTTTATTTCTGTTACCTGTATTTTATTGTTCTTCCCAGTTATCAGGCTGTTAGATTTTGCTATTTTTCCCCATAACTTTAGACAGAAGAGTAAAGATTTAAAAGGTAAATTCATAAAATGAAATATGATTTTTCCTTCTTTATTAATTTGCAAAATTACTTTATTTTTTATCAAATTTTCTCTTTCAATGTCTGGAGACATAGGTGCGTGACCAGTAGTGGTGAACCTATGGCATGTGTTCTATAGCTGGTTGTATTTTATTACAAAAAGCTCCAAAAGATTCACCATCACAGGTTCATACTGTCTAAAAGTTTCACTATGAAGAAGAAGAAGAAGAAGAAGAAGAAGAAGAAGAAGAAGAAGAAGAAGAAGAAGAAGAAGGAAGAGGAGGAGGAGGAGGAAGAGGAGGTGAAGGAGAAGAAGAAGAAGAAGAAGAAAAAGAAGAAGAAGAAGAAGAAGAAGAAGAAGAAGAAGAAGAAGAAGAAGAAGAAGAAGAAGAAGAAGAAGAAAGCCACTTTGTTTTTTAACGAGAAAAATGGGCATAGCACTAAGGTAGACTTTAAGGCATAAAGTCACTTTCCTTTTCTGCTTTTTATTAACTCTGCATTTTATGGTGAATTTCAAATTCTTTTCTACAGATGAAAAAAGAAAAAAAAAGTGGTCAACTTAGACATTGATTATTAGGGAATGTCTAAAATGTTATATAGTTTGCCACCTAATGTTAGTATAATACTTATCTTCTGATGAAGAGAAATGGACAATTTTGCCATATGTAGTTCTAAATAACCTTATTTTTAAAAATCATTTCCATTTCTGTGAGTTTGCTGATGAGAACTTGTGACAAAATTGTGTGTAAAGTATGAACATGTTTTCAATTTGAGACTGGCCTGGAAAATAGTATAAGTGACATTTCCAGTGGCCTAAAATATTTTGTCAAATTCACTTAGAACTAAATTTTACAAAATGTTCTGAGTCTGCCAAGAACCACATGGAAGAGCAATTAATAGAATTGCGAATCCAAGATAATTTGTTAATTTTAGTGTCTAAGTAAATTTCTCAACTTCCTTAATATGAAAAAAAAAAAAAAAAAGACCTTAAAGCAACTGAAAGAAGCTCATGGGAAGATTTTAAAAAGTATATGGAAAAGTAACTTATGGGTCAATATTTGCCTAATGAGCTACCTTCTTTAGGGTACTATGGAATTTTATCTGTGTAAAACTTAGGCCATATTAGGTATCACAGAAAAGTTTTACTTTCTTAGTGTGTTTATTATAACTTAAGTCTCAATAAAAGCAGCCAATCCCAATATTACTGACAGTGCTTCTATGTATTTTATGAATAGGATGAATAAGTACCTTGAGTCCTTAAGGAGCATTCTCCTATTACAAAGAGTAAATTGACTGTTTCAGGATAAGGTTCATAGAGCTGCTGTTTCAGTCTGGGATGTGCTAGGGGTCAGAATGGGGTTCATTTTTCACTTTTTCTGTACTTAGGACCAGGTCTACAGGGTTCACTATGTAGATCGGACTCGAACTGATTTTCCTGTTTTCAGCTTCTCAAGTGCTGGGATTACAGGCGTGCACCACCATGTCCACTCTCAATTGCCATCTCAGTGCGACCCGTGGGCGGGGCCAGCACAGCAAGCCGGGGATCGAACCCCAGCCCCTAAGCTCTGCCTACTTAGGCACTTCAGTCTGCTGAGCTATCAGACCTGCCCTGGGAGTCAGAATGGAAGTCACCTGGAGATGTTGATTTATGGCCATCTAGGGTCATAGTCTCAGAAACTTTATTTTATTTATTCATCTAGAGAGCATCAGTCTTTGAGGTATTCAGTTGCTCTATACCATCAGAGGAGAACTGCTACAAATGCTAATGTTATAGAAATGTTATTCTCTCTTCTTTCTTATGAAATCACACAATTATCTGGATATTAAAGTAAGGAAAACCTCAGCAATGAGATTTGCTACATGTAGTTATATATAATTGAAAGAGTTCATACAGGTGTCCTCCCTGGATAGCTTTAAACACTAGGAGCAAGAGGGCCAGTGAGATAGCTTAGCAGACTAAAGCTCCTGCATAGGCAAGTTTAGGCAATTGCAGGGACCATGGTTTGATCCCCTGCACCACATGCTGTCCCCAGGGTGGGCTGAACTGGCCAGAGTCTGGGTGTAATGGTGCACATCTGTAATCCCAGTGCTGGGGAAGCTGAAAGCAGAAAGATCACCACAAGTCCAAGCTGTGTAGTTAGACCCTGCACAAAATATATTAGAAAAATAATAGCACCAGGATGAATTGTCTAGGGCAGTGGTGGCAAGTCTGTGGCATGCATACCACAACAGGCTGTTCATATCATTTATATACCACTGTATCGTTATATCAATGAATGTTCTAAAAGTCTTTCCATCGCTGGTCTGGGTTGATTGGCCCATTACAAACAGGAGGGTGGATGTCGATGGCGTGTCATGGGGCTGTGCAGGGGACATTACTATTGCTGGCACCTACTGACACCTGCCACTAGATTTTGTTCTACATCAGTAGCCATATATTATATCTTAGCACTTTTTTTTGTATTTTAGGGAAGGCTCTACAGAGTATTCAGGGTCTCACTACTAGATCAGATTCATAGTGATCTGCCTGTTTACAGCCTCCCAAGAGTTGGGGTTACAGGCTTGTGCCACCATGCCCAGTCTCAATTGCCATCTCAGTGCACTCCAGCATGGGTCCAGCACAGCAGGCACAGGGATCAAACCCCTGGCCCCTGAGAGTACTTTTTTTTTTTTTTTTTTTTTTGTCTTTAGGTAGAATAGGACCTAGGGAATATTTGTAAGGTAAATTCATAAAATGTATTCTGACTTTCCATTGCTGTATTACATTTTGTATAATATTTAATATTTACTTAGTAAATGTGTAATATCAGTGGCCCGAGACACAAATGTACTAGGGAGGAAAATCTTGCAGACTTTATGAATGAACAAATTTTCAGTATAATCTTTCTATTAATTCAATACTCTCCTCAAATCAAAGTAGTAGGTCACCCCGTCAGTGAAATTTTATTGATCTTAAATTAATTAATAATCTGTTGTAAACAAGTCAAAATGAGACATTTCAATTATTTTCACAATAATTTTCTTACCAAAATGTGAGCGTCACAATCTCAGTTAATTGAATTTGTCATTCTTTCCAGAGCCACAAGAATTTCTGTGTCTTGGTGTGTTCACATTGAGACTGACTAGTTTTCTTAAATCTATAAGTTGATTTATTGTGAGGCTACAGATTCTCCACATACAGTTATAAATACTTACTCTAGCATGTTAGAATTGTTAATTTAAATATTAGGTGATTTATAATATTATAATGTACATTTCAGAAATTGCATAGCTGAAATAAGTTTTGGGTTGCATGGTTAATTTGTTACATTTTATTGTATATACATA
>PVKA01010639.1:0-31730 GCA_004027165.1 Ctenomys sociabilis
GAAAAAAAAAATTAAAAAAAAAATATATATATATACACACATATATCTGTATATACAAAATAGTACAGATATACAGCTACTTTTTCTTAGTTCAATGAGAAGAAAGTTTTGAACTAATAGTGTTTAGAAAAGATGTCATGTCTGCATCTTGTACTATGAATAACTACATTAAGACAACAATATGCAATGTGTTAATTATTGTAACTGTCATACTAATCTGTTTTGAAATTGTCTCATTGCTACTTCTTTCTCAATAAAATATATACTAAAAAATAATCTTATAAAATAAAAAAAAACTAAGGATTTGTAGGGAACATGGAAGAATTTTCAAGCCCAGGTCAGGGAGGGCTGACGGACGATGGGAAGGAGCCAGATGACCACCTGCAATGCCCCGGTGAAGACTTTGGACTTTGTCCAGAGAAGGACAAAGGAGCCACTGCGGGGCTTGAAACATGTGGGCCACAGAGTTCAATTATGTCCAGAACAGATGACTCCAAAAATGAGTGCAGCACACGGCTGGGCAGAGGGAGCTCTGGGGCATCAATGTGTTCATTGTCAAGGGAAAAGGAGCACCTACAATTTAGTAGGCAAAATCAGCAGAACTCTCGGTGAAAGGGGAAGGAAGATGCCCAATCTGTGTCTAATTTTTCAAGCATAAGTGAGTAAGGATGATAACCATCAAGACAGAAGTTTGTGGATGGAGGATAGTTTCTTAAATACACCCCCAAAACGTTCAATTTGAAGAAAGGTCTCTCTCATCGACCTCTTTTGTTTTAGTTAACTTAGGGATCACACTGTCCAATTTCCAGATTCCAATCGATAGAAGAGATAACAAATAACAAAATCAAGACATAAATGAGCCTGCCAGGCTGCAATGTGGATCAACAAAATTAAGCTCAACAGGAAACATGAAAAGCTCTGCATTATGATGAGGAGATGTGATTTGATGGTTTTTCATGTGGAAATACATGAGAAATTTAGTAGTGCTTAAAACTAATGTCACCTATACTGAATCTGAGAACTGGAACTTCAATCATAAAAGTATGTAGCACAGTGCTATTTCAAATGGAGGTAGCCATGGAACACTCAGAGATTTGCCAAATGTTTCTGCAGTCATCATAGTGGGTGGGGACATTAAACATGGCTGAGTAGGCTTTCCCTGCTGTCTCATAAAGTCCCTTTAACCCATGAAGATCTTATTTCATTTATTGTCAAAAGTAAAAGGGCTCCATAGTAATAGCTCAGAACCACTGGTCCTGGCCCTGGCTCTCATGATCTCCGTGGGAAATCCTGGACAAGTCCACCTATACATAAGATGCATTTGTTCACTCCTGGACCTCTGAGATGAAGGTGGCTACTGCTACACCTCAGGGTGTACAGACAGACTCTAGCCAGGACAGGGAAGTGCAGAAATCCTTTCCCTAACTAATGTCCAGCAGATCAGGGACATTATCCCTGGAGAAAGAGAGATGAATATGAAGTCTGGTCTCCAACTCCTCAAAAGAGTAGGACTGGAAGTCCCATTCAAACCAGCTATCCCCCTACTGGGAATTTTTCCAGAGGAACTGAAAACATTATATCATAGTGATATATGTGTTTATAGCAGCACAATGTGTAATAGCAAAGTCTTGGAAGCAACCAAGATGTCTGTCACATAAGGAATGGTTGAAAAAGATGTGGTATTTCTATATAACGGAGTATTACTCAGCCATTAAGAATGATAAGTTTGAAGCATTTATACCGAAGTGGATGCTACTTGAACATATACTCATAAGTGAAATAAACCAGACACACATATGAAAATATTGTATAGTCTCCCTAGTATAAGAAGTCAAAAGAAGAAATACAAATAGAAATGTACAACAACAACTAAAAAGAATTGAGTCAGATACTTAGGGCAAACTGAACGGCATATGCTGCAGGGTACTAATCAGCTTTTCTTCTGGATGGTTAACAACCTAAGTTCACAGACCAAAGTTGGAGAAATAGAAGAGCCGCAAGACCAGCCAACATTTTGGCCCTAGCCTTTCAAGGTCAGCGAAGACTCAGAACATAGGTGAACCTCTACTGTAACATCATGAAACTCAGTTGTGCTCCAAATTTTCTGATCAATGAGATTATGGAGCCACAGAGGAAAGAGATTGATGATCAATAGTGTTCCTGGGGAGAGTCACATGGACAGAAAACTTTCTCTCAGACTCTCAGAGAGAGCAAACTGGTCAAGCATTGGCCGTGACTCATCCACATAGATGACACAGACAAAGGATCTACAGAGTAAGGTACAGGATTACAACATAAACCCTAAGGGGACTTCACTGACCTCATCAGAAACAAAAGCTACACCTTTTGGTATATAGGTCTTGCTCTATCTCGGTCTTAGACATCCAGCAGATAAGTATAAAAATGAGGTATATAATGTGGGGCCATAATAATATGTTGAGCTGTAAATGGTTACAGTCAACAACTTCTTCAGATAACTCATTATTATTGTGGAATGCTGGACTGTGTTGGATTGTGTAGGCAAGTTCAAGCACCTAAATTGGTTTAATGACAATGGAGTGCCCATCTTTGACAGGTCTAGACAAAAAAAAAGGGGTATAGAAAGGAAGACTCATGATGTGTGTGTATAAACAGTACAGTTAGGATAAATATGCCGTGCTTCTGCATAATTCTATGAGAAGCAAGATTTGTACTAACAGTGGTTGGACAAGATATTATGTTGGCTTCTAGTACTATGGACAACCACTAGGAAAATAACAAGGTAGAAAGTATTAATTATTGAATCTGTGATATAATTCAGGTACAAAAAAACTAAGATAAGTAAACAGCTACACTCTCTTAATTCACTGACTAGAGACATCTGCTACAATAATGTCTGTAAGCATAATATCATGTATGCACCCTGTACAATACCAAAATATTATGAAAACAGTTTGCAATGTATTAATTTATCGAATCTGTCCTGATAATTTGTCTTAAAACTATCTCATTGCTATTTGTTCTTCAATAATTTTTTTTTTTTAAAAAGTAAAATTAAAAAAAAAAAATCTGGGCTCCAGGCACCTAAGACGCAGGCCAATGGAAGAGGAGGCTCCTGCCCCAAGATCAACTGTGCTGATCCTCCATCAAGTGTGCAGGTTATAGAGCAGCAAGTTACAGTCAGCACAGGCAGGCCCTGGCCACTGTGGGACCCTGAGCCCCCGAAGGCATGCAGGCAACTGTGCCTGCTTTGATGCTAAAAGCTTTGTTTTGCAGTTCAGAAGTCAAAGGCATGAATGTTCCAACTATATTGCCACTTAGTACCTTTTCCTTGTGGCGAGCTGCTACAGGTCATAGAGCATACCCACGCAACAAGTGCTGGGCATTTATTTCATAGCGGGCATATCTGCATAGGCTGGCAAGCACGTCCTTGACTTCAGTTCACTCAGCACAAGAGGCGGCTCTGTGAGCAAGTCACCATAGCACACGTGATAAATACGCCAAAGGCTGACTCGGCACAGTAGGGACATGAAGAAGCAACCGCAGGAATGCACTTCCTGTGCGTCACGGCAAGGCGCAGTCCTGTTGGCCCTGAGACCCGGATGGAGACGCACTTCTTGCTGGCACCACTGTCTTAGTTTCCATCAGAAGTGGATCACTTCCCTGTCAATCTCTGCCATTTTAATTTGTCCCTTTAATTTGCCTCATTATGACATAGTCACAAACTGCGGTGACCCTCAGGCTCACAGACAGACTAGACCTCCCTCCTGGAATTAACATGCACTGCTCCAAGACACAGAAGTGGGCAGGGAAGCCAGCTGATCCCTATCACTCATTCTCTGGCTGTGACAGGTCCAAGGGGTGGACACAGATATTCTAGTCCCACTCCTTCCCTGTGACGATTTATTTCCACCTAAAGTAAAACAGGAAAAAGTTCCCTTTCCTCCATGTTCCTGTGCTAAATAGACGCAGTCCCGGAGCTGCCTGCCTGAGTTTCGGTTCCCCTCCCAGGAAGCATCTGGCCGTGCCGAGGATAATACCAAGGGACGAGCAGGCCCAGTGCCAAGACCCACACACAGCACTGCGGGCTCTGTGCCCCTGCTTCTCATTCCCAAGATCTCCGGCTTCACCTTGATCCTTAACACTCTCGTCTCAATTTTATAAACTGCCTATTTCAATTTTCCAAGTCCCTTTGAACAAAAATAAACATACTATATGAGATCGTTCTATAAAATTAAACTTAAAAATAATCAGTTCAGACTAGCATGGAATGCACAAAAGATAGAAACAAAAAATATTTGTTTCCATTTATCAACTAAGAATATTTTTGAGAACCAATATATAATATTTCAGACGATACAATGAAGTTAAAATGTACACAAAGAACCACAAGCGACGTTATTTGTGTCACAATTTATGATAAAAAGTCACAATATTTCAGAATCAGTGAACCTGGAAACTGGCTGGTTAAGAAGTCACAAATAACTAATACTGAAAAACCAGCCCTGATTGTATGTAAGATTGCCTATTTTAATTCACCCAAAAAAATTAATTAGCATCCTTGAATCCTCGGTGGCTCTAAAGAGATAGGTCAGAAAACAGAAAGAGGTTAGAGGTAGTAATTGAACATCGAGTTTCTGACATTTTTTCTGATTACATGCATCAGACAATTTATCTCCTGCTAATTGAACTGTAGAGCTTTTTCCATTGATGGTTGAAATCAGTGGACTCCTGCAAAATTATTGGTCAACAAGGGAAGAATGGGCCTATTCAGCTGTATTGCATTTCTAAGCTTTTTCTACCAGTTAATTTAGATTGTGGGCCAAGGTAGTGGAAAATCATTAATGTTATGATTTTTGATTACCAAGCATTTTGAGGTAAATGACTTACAGACTGAGGGACTGGTCAATTTTAAAATCAAAGCAATCCTAAAAGGCTAATCAGGGCTCTGTCACTGCAGGCTGGATTGATAAGACAGGCTGATGGCATCGTGCTGAGGGCAGGCACCAAAGGCATGGCAGAGGGTGACAGGTAAGGCTGTGAAACAAAGAATCAATCCCTTCCGCAGCCGGAAGTTTGGAGAGTCACAAATGCTCTGATGCACACAAGCAGCGGGACAACTTCATTTCAATTAAGATAATAGGAAGAAAATTGAATATTATAACAAGTTAACGAGCTCCTGCTTGTGCACAGCTACGGGTATCAAGGCAGAAGACGCCTACTGCTCACAAAGCGCTTGATGTTGATAGTAGCACAACCAGAGCCTATGACAAGGATTTGCACACAGTCCCTCAGGAAAAGCCACCTCTGTCTGGCTGTGGGAATCAAGAGCTGCCACCCCTGCACCAAGGCACATGCTCAAAGTTTCTGCACTGATTTTAAAAATCTTGGGACCCTCAGCTAGCTGCAGCTGGAAAAAGGAGCCCACTACTAATTTATTACAGCTATGCCTAGTGCACTCTTGACAAAGATAAGCCTGTGAAGGAGGAAAATGGCTTTTCTAGTATCATGGCCAAAAAGCGTAGAGAGAACAGAGGATGTCTTTTTCATTTTTAAATAATTATCTTAAATGTCAAAGTTATGGGATTCCGTGTGTTAATTTGACACGTCTGAAAGGTGCGTAATGATCAGGGATACTTAACGTTTCCACCTCCTTCTTTTTCTTTAATTTTTAATGAACACCTAATAAGATAGTTAAGACAGATGTACTACTAACTTCTCCCAGTTAACTGAAAAGACAGGTCTGTGCTAATATTGTACTTTGAGTACTAATTTAAAGATAACAATACACAATGTATCAACCATTGTTACCCTCCTAATATATTGTTAGGAATTTTCTTTTCTGTGGATTTTTTGTTGTGTTTTTTGTTCGTTTTTCCTTAAAATAAAATTATAGAATGAAATAAAATGAAGAAGCCCTCATAGCCTCCCACTTCTACAATGCCACATGGAGTCTCCGAGGAGTGCAGGACGTTTCATGTCAGTGTGCTTCATGAAATCCTGCAGCACTAAAATTTGACGGTGTTTCAAGATCAGCTATCACTTCCATGTCACACTAAAAGTTTCAGGCCCGAGCTTTCTTGGTATTATAATGAGAAAGTTTCAGTGAAGAGCTAAAAATTAAAATATTTGGAAGACAAGCTCTGAATTACATTTTCAAAGTATATACACTGCTTCCAGAACTTCAAAATATTCACTAACTACAAAAACATTAGAGCAAGAGATTATAAATAAAAACAAAATCAAAAAAATCCCAACTTTTCCATATTCATGAAAACTCGCTAGGGAGAATATTTGAATGTTTTTGAGTGTTTTTAACAACTGGCAGAGCCCTCACAGAGCAACCTCCAAAGAACTTATTCAAATGGGCCTCCCTCTCCATGGCTCTTCAAAGCTGCGGCTGTTGGCTTCATGTCTTTCTACATTTTCATTCTTTATTCCTAAAGGACAGTAAGATATATGAGTGTACTTCATATTTTACTGGCTCTACAAATAGAAAGCACAATTTTCTCAAAAAGAAATCACCTCATTTCATAGTTTATTACTGTTCAGTGGTACCTGAATCAACTACAAAGTAGAATCCAGACTCCTCAGCCAGATCCCCAGGGCCAGGTGAATATCCGTTTACCCACTTTGTGAGCGCAGTATCAGTCCCAGGCACTCAGCCTGCCTGCCCCGCGCCCCGCACAGGCTCCCACCGCAAGAAGTTTGCAAAGTCGCACAGGGGATGGAACAACATGATGAGTGTTTAATTTTTTTTAAGTTAGTATTATAAAAGATACATTGCTAAGAATGATGGGATAAGTGTGTTTGAAACAATGAGAAAGAATACCAATGTGTCTTGGACGCGCGCACACGTGTGTGTGTGTGTGTGTGTGTGTGTGTGTGTGTGTGTGTCTTTTTGAGACAGGGTCTCAGTATGCAGTTCAGCCTGGCCTTGAGCTCACTTTGTAGCCCACGCTGCTCTCAAACTCTCAAGATCCTCTTTCCTCAGCCTCCCTACTACTAGGATTACAGGCATGCACCACCACACCCAGCCTTATAATTTTTTTTAATTTAAACACTCACCATATACTTGCATCATATTTCATTTATCAACTACTTTGAGCCATTTCCATCGAATAAAAACATTACTGTGTGTACTCACCTGACTTATTCACCACATCTGTGCAACTTCTGGCTCTTCCCCAGAGTCAAATGACAGTGAAAGGTCAATGTTTTAAACCAGTTCAGAACATCAAGGCAGCCACAGCATCACAACCAAACATGCTGAGGAGGGAGGAACTCCCATGGCTGCTTTGGAGTAGGAAGAATGATGGGATAGATGTGAGCAAGGTCAAGGGATTATTTTGGGGGATGCTCATGGTAATGTATCTTTTACTATAGTATTTTGCTTTAATTCAAATGGTCACCGTATCACAAGGCTTACTGCAGCCTTCCCTCCAGAACTGCTTTCCTCATGGAGCTGAGCGTCGCACAGCTGTGCCTCTGTGGCAGCACTCGTCACAGCACAAGAGCCAGAATTCACCTCTCCCAGTGCCTGGGCACTGAGGATAGACAGGGGCTTCCTCCACCTGACAGGACTTTGCACGGGCAGGCACCCGTGAGTGAAACAATCAATCAATCAATTCCACTGAGAAGGCGTTGGAGGCTTCCAGTCGAGTTAAACCAGGAGTGTACGTTCTCCAGTGAGAGGAAACAGAAAACTTCTGAAGCCGTAGCCTGACTCAGGGACAGGCCAAAATTGTCACCAACCAAAATGCAGAATGGAGAAACACAGTAAACGCGCAGGACTTCTGGGGAGTTTTAGAGCCCTGGTTTGGGAAATGGTCCCCCTGAGGAAACTCTCCCAACCTGGGGACAAAGGCTAGGCTGGACATGAGGCTGCTTGTATCTGGCCACTCAGACCCTACAGACAATCCAGGCTCTATGGTGTGATTCTGGATAAGTTACCGGATAAGCCTACCTGGGCCTCAGTTTCCCCCTCTGTAACAAGAGGCTAGTAAGATTTCACCTTATGGAGCCTTAGAGACTAAATGGTATAACATGTTTAAAGCCTTCAGAACAAATCTAGCATTTTACAAGAGTTGGCTATTATCATTCTTGGCTTCTATATCATTATTATTATCATTATCATTGTCATTGTCATTGTCATTGCTGAAAGGATGATCTATCCCCTCTTACCTGTTGCTCCTAGGGTGCTAGGTTTTATGGAACTGAGAAGCAAACTTGGAAGAAAGGCTTAGACATGGTCCTTTGGCCACAGATGGAATTAATATGTCACTGGCCACGTGGCTAGCTGGGCCATGCTCTGGAAATCCTGGTACCCACACTTTTCAGGTTAGCCTGGCCTTCAGGATCTAATAAGCAAGAGAGGGCAATCCAGAAATAAGAGCAATGGGAGTGGGGTGGGTGTGCAGGGGTGGGAGGTCGAGAGAGATGGGACAGAGGTAGACAGACAGCAGGTCCTGCTGCAGACATAAAATGCAGCATGTCATCATGCCCTGCTTCACAGTGGGGGTTATTTCTTTCCTGTCTCAATGCCCATTTTTCATTTCAGAACTTACAACTGCTATTTAGTACAAATTAATAAGGTTTATGATGCAATTCCCTGCTAAAAAGAACTGCCTCCTTATTAAAAGCATACCTAGGAGACTTCTAAGAAGTTATAGAAGCCAAACAATGTCTGTGTTAGGAAGCAAAACACTGTCATAGACAGAAATTTTCAATCTATAGACAAAATCCAAAAGACCTCAAAATAAATAGACCATTTTTCTGCTAACAATTAAAATTCTACTTTTGCTCTGATCATCTTGAAAAGAAAATTAAGAAATGGAAAACCTCTGGGTTTGCTTCTAACAGCTAAAATGAAAATATAAGGAAGTACAAAATTATCTGAAACCAACAAACCTGGCCAAAAAAATTTCATTAAAGAAGTATGTGAAATTAGTTTTTAAAGGACTCATCAGTTGTGGAAAAAGAACAGAAAATTCAACTGCTGTAAAATTGCACAAGATGGGTACAAGTCACCCTGACCTTTCAGCCACAAAGGAAGATCAGAGAACTGCTGTCAGGGCCTTAGACTCCCTTACATCTGATCTGGCCCGGTAAATGTCACTGTGTTCAATGAGAAAAACAAATTCTGAGTCTGGAGGACATGGGCAGAATTGCTCAGAGGCAGAAGCGTGCCACAGGTCTCCCCCACCTCCAGCCTCCCTCTCTGTGCCCTTCCAACTTTTCCTACACACTCCTCACACTGAAGACCAATGCCCTTTCCCAGTTCCTCTCAGCTTCCCAGGGTACCCACAGCCTGATGGCCCCCTGGCACTGCTCTGTACCCTACAGTGTTTTTCCTCTACCTGTAAACTCTGGTAAAATCCCTTTGTGCACCTCTTATGCTGCTGAGATTTGTAGTAATGCTGTAGACTGCACCATGACTCCTGCTGCTTACAGGCAAACAGGTAAAGAAGATGTGACCCTAAATGTTCTAAAGGAAGCTCAGCTCAAAACAAAGGGCAGTCTCAGACCTCCTGGTGAATGTGGACAGAGATGTAGGCTCGAGGAGATGAAAGCTAGGACTTCAACATCCACAGGGTAGGGTAGGCTGCTGGAACAGAGACCTCAGCATACAAGTGAAGCTATGTCAGGAGTTCTGAATCCCTGACCAGGGTGTGTTGGCACATAGCTGTGATCCCAGCACTTAGAAGATTGAAGCAGGAGGATCACCAGGATTTCAAAGCCAGCCTGGGCTACATAGTCAGTTCAAGGCCAGCCTGAGCTACATAGTGAGATTTTTGCCTCAAAACACACACATACACACACACACACACACACACACACACACACACAAAAAAAAAAAAAAAAAAAAAAAAAAAAAAAAAAAGCAAACAAAATACCAAATAAATCCCTGAAACATGGACTTTAAAACTGTTAGTGGACAAAAGAGCTTGGTACCCCTCTGGGGTCCTTGCGAAATCCAAACTCTAACCATGCACCATGTGAGAGAATACAAGGTCTAAATTGATTCTACTCAAAAAGTGGAGAAACCTTCAGCCATGACATTAACACAACTGGCCTCAAGCCAGGAAAATCCCTCAGCCTAGCAAAAGCAAATGCAAAACACTGTGAAGGAGCTCCCTCCTCCTAGATATGCAGGACTTCTCATCAAAACAAACAAAATTTCCTGTTGTGGATAAGATCGCCATCAAGATAATGCAGAAACTAATCACCAAAGTCAATAGACACCACAAATGGGAGAACTAGCACTTAGAGGTCAGTAAATAACAGAAAATTTTCTAAAGACCATTTGAAAATCCATTAAAATTATTACAGAAAAGACAATAGAAACAATGTAGAAAGAAAGCATGGCATAAACAAAAATCTTGGAAAAGGCTCATATAACTAGCAGAAGTAAAACATACTGTCATTCAAATTGAAAATTCAAAGGACAAATCAAACAGCTGAAGAGAATATTTATTAGTGATCTGGAAGATAGATCCAAGGTAAATGCCAGAATGTGAAAAAACATACCAGATCAAATTTCATGTAGACAAATCCTAAGAAAGTAAACTGAGTATTTTTCTTTATACTAAGTATAAATTATTAAATGATATATTTACTTACCAAGGATTATTCATATTTTTGAAAGGTTATTATTCCTAATGACTACATTTTTAATGGTAACAGTTTAGAAAAGATTCCTCAAACCATTTAAGTTATATGCCATTTGGGGCTGGGGAGAGAGCTCAGCAGTGTAAGTGTCTGCTTGGCAAGTGCCAGGATCTGAGTTCAATCCCCAGAACCATGTTCTGCTGGTCCCTGAAACCAGCCATGATGGTACATACCTGTAATCCCAGCACTGGGAAGGCGGAGACTAGAGTATCACTATGAGTCTGAGCTGTGTAGTGAGACTCTGTACCAAATAAATAAATAAATAAAATGCATTTTAAAAGTGCTCACTTAATAAACCGATTGTAAGATCTATTCTTAATAATGATGACCCTAACTTAATTAATGGAGGCAATGCTATTGTTGTTTTGGTTAACTCCCCTCTCTTACATCCTATGTACTCCTTTCAGCTTGCTTCGAGACGCCTATGCAATGAAGTGAAAAAGAATTGTAAAATAGATTTCAATTTCTCCCTGATTTTCATGACAAAAGCAAAACCATCCACCTCTGCAGAAAGGCACCCTTCAAAGAGATGAAGACATACATAAAGCAGCTACCTGGGCCTGAGCTGCTCTCACGTATGTATGATGAGTCAACTGCTGTTATAGTTCCAAGAATTATAAGAAGGCCATATGAAAAATCTCTAGCCACCTCCTACTATCTGGGATTCCACTAAAATCCCAGTGAATGCCAAGACTCAGAAGACCCAAACAAAAGACATTTTTATTCACAATTTAACACAACTGGATTTGCTAACAATTTTCTGCCATGTAATTTCATTGGAAAGAGAAGGAACAGAGACAGGTGTGTAAGACAGGAAGTAGATAACAAAGGAACACGAAGAGGGTGTCTCAAACAAACTTTCCAAATAAAGCCCCATTAAGTCATTCACAAATATATGCTGGGCTCCCTCCAGTTGAAATGAGTACTGCTACTTCTATGGTTTGAATGTGTCTCTCAAACATCATCTATTGGAAATTTAATCCCCAGGGCAAGTGCTGAGAGGTAGAACGCGAAAAGTGATCCACACTGCCCTCATGAATGGAATGATGGCATTATTACAGGAGTTGATCCATTATCACAGGTGTGGTGTGCTTTGAAGAATGGGTTCAGCCACCTGTCCCCCTGTCACTCTCTCTCACAAACTGACACCTTTCATCATATTGTGATGTAACACATAGCTGTTCGGTCACTTGGACATGGCTAATTCTAATACCAACAGGCAAAACAAATTGTTGTCCATTAAAATTACCCCATCTAGTGAGACCTCAACAGAGATCTCCTAAGATCTCCTGAGAGGCTTGGGCTCTGCAAGGAGTATCAGGGGGCCTGCTTACTGTGGTAGGAGGCCAGGTTTGGTGGGTGTAATCACCAGACGGGCTGGATGTGAAGGAGATGGTGTGCTGGAGCTCTTGTGCTGCTGCCTGTATCTAGCAGAAATTAGTGGTCTGAATTACTATACATCAGTATCTGGGTAGGCTCAATGCCTTTGCTAAAAATTGCAGCCCTCCTGCCCTGGTTAAAGACTGCTTGTGAATGGTTCTAACTGTTTGTCAGTATTCAGTTGATATTTAGTGTCATTAGGCAGGGAGTGTAGCTCAGCAACAAAGTTCCTGCCTGGTAGGTGCAAGGTCCTGAGTTCAATTCCTGATACAAAAATAAATAAATAAAAATAAAAAGATGCCTGGTTCCATTGTTGTCACTGACTTTACTACTATAGCCAGAGTGACATAGTTACTGCTGTCGGTTGGTTTTCTCTGTATATCAATACCTATGCTGCCTGAAAGCCAGAAAAAATACTGCAGCAAACACTCAAACAACTGAGGATAGGGCCAAAGAAGCCACAAACTCCAACACAAAGATACCTTGAAAACAAGAGAACATGAAAAATGCATCCTACAGCTGCTGAATGACTGAAAGGAACTAACATAAGAACAACCAGAATTACCAGAATACAGCACAAAGGGCATTAAAAAAAAAAAACCCTATTTAAAGAAGAAATAGCAATAAACTTTCCAGATACAAAAACAGAATAAAATACACAGATGTGTGAGGCACATAGACCCCTAAAGATCCATGATCAAAAAATAAAAACAAACACTGTATGCCACATAATAACTAAAATACCAGAAATCCAATGGTCTCAGTTTTCTTGTTATTGAGACAGAATACCTGACACCAAAATTAAAGAGGGAAAGGCTTACTTAGTTCCAGTTTATAGAGGTTTCAGTCCATACTCCACTAACCCCAACACAGGGTGGCTGGCCAGAGGAACTACAGAGGACAACCAGTTCATAGCAAGCAAAGACAGAAAAGGCAAACAAGCAAGGATCCTTATCAGAGCCTTTCTGCACCTATCTTATCCAGAGTTCTCAGATAAATAGGAAGTTGGGAAACATGCAAATAATTCCCCAAATTACCTATCCCCTTATTCCAAAAATATTTTTATTGTGCATGCTAATATGTTTCATTTGTACTGCCAGTTCCTTTTAAGTCACTGAAAAGAAAGTTTTGTGCTATTATCTGTTTTCTTCTTTGTAAGAGAATCTTTTCTGTGTGCCTTATACTCTAACTACTTTGAAGGTGATACATGGTACATTATTATTATTTTATCATGAAATTTTGCTTTACTTTTCATGAAATGAAAAATTACTCCATTGTGGTATTCTATTGCAGCAACATAAAATAAACCAAGGGAGTTACATATCTCAGTCACATGTTTAACACATGTCTAAATGAACTAAGACAGTTACATGTCTAACACAGACACATAAAAAAGAGAAAAGTTTAAGAAAGGATGGAATGCAGGTGTAGCAATGGCTTTGGAACCAGAGCCATCTGTTTTTATTTTTAATGTATTTGGTACAGAGTCTCACTACACAGCTCAGACATGCAGTGATCCTCCTGTTTTTGGCCTCCCCAGTGCTGGGATTACAGGAATGTACCACCACACCTGATCTCATGGCCAGCTCAGCATGCCCGGGGGTGGGGCTGTCGTGCCGTGTGGTGCCAGGGACCGAACCCCAGTCCTTGTGCTTGCCTAAGCAGGTGCTCAGTCTGCTAAGCTATCTTGCCGGCCCTCGCAGTCATCTGTTTTAATAGCTATATAATCTATGTATATTTTTAATTTTTCTCCTTCCAAAGGTTGGAAATAAAACACACAGCTGTAGTGGGTATTAAGCGCCTGTGAAGTGCTTGATTGAGCAACAACTTTAAGTAAATATTTGCTCTAAAAATATAACCATATGGTTACTATGAGACAATGCAAGATGCAGATCTAGGCAGCAAGGCTTTAAGGGCCTCCCAGGCCAACCCCTTTGCATACCAGGCACAGGCCGGCACTCACAAGTTACAGAATCTGAACCTCAGTTTCCTTATCTGTAATACTGAGATAGTAGTTGCATTGCAGCAGTGTCAAAATATTAACTTACACAGCACGCACAAAGCACTAGCCTACAGCCTGCCCCACCCGAAGCCCTGAATCCCGTGGTCAGTACTAATACTTTCAGGTACAACTTGCTACAACCAGTTTAGCTGGCAGTGGGTGTAGGATTAAGCAAAGGTCACTCTGTGACCTTTGGAATACTAAGGCACTCAGAGGCACATGTTAATTTGTAATTTCCTCCAGGACAAAAACATCTGCTTACTACCTGCCAGGCACTCCACATATTAAATGACGACTTACCTATATGAAAAGATGAGTTGACCTACCTCATGTAAAAGGCACAGCAAATAAACACGGCCATAAGCATTTTAAGATAGGAACTTCTGCAAAAAATGTTAAATTAAAATGGAAGCTCAGTAGGGAGTCACTAATAAGATGTTTGAAAATATAAAGCATCTGTCTTCACATTGTGCTAATTAACCTGATGCCCTTACTCCTTTAAAACCCTAACTACCAATTACCAGTGTGCCAGCCAGTGAGCAGTGTCTTTCTTCCTTTCTTCCTTTCTCTTTCTATCTTTTCTTTCCTTCTTTTTTTCTTTCTTTCCTGTATTTAGTGCTTTTAAGGATTTGTTTCAGAAATGCAATAAAAAAAATGAGGTAGCCATAATCTGTAAGGTTCCTTCCACTTTGATTTTTGTTATTCTGATTCAATACATTGAAACTCAGTCCTACAATAAACTGTTCAACGTAAGCAGCCCACATAAATATGCTTGGTGACTCCTTGAACAAAAGAATTAGCAGAGTGAAAGGTTCTGCCTTACTATTCTGTGTAAAAGAAATTTAATGTAAGATAACTCCTTTCAATGTTTTGTGTGGCTGTATTTGACGCCCTGAGACCCTTGTACCTAATATAAATGGCTGAAAGTCTATTTTGGCATCTAATGGCTTGATTCCCATGGAGAAAAACAGCTCTATAGTCTCAGTACTTTTGTAATTCAATCAAGAAATCCAATGCAATTTCTTTCCTAAAATTTTAAAATATAATGCCTTGCTTTGTTTACAGAGGAATACACAGGAATAATCCTTTCCTGCAAGAATAATTTCAGAAGTTTCAAGATAAGGTAGGGCCATGTTAATCATAGAATTTCTGTATCTTATGTTTCCAGCTCCTTAGACCCTTGTGGGTATTTCACCCAAATCTAAATAAACCCAGCCCAGGTAGGAAACTACAAAGCAAACAACAAAGTGTCAAGACAGGAGAAAGAGCCCCTCCACTGTAATGTAAGTGGGTGGTTCCGAAACCCTCATGGCTTAAGTGCCTCCTGCAGGAAGGCACGCTCAGCTCTGGCCTTGGAAAGCACAGAGATTTCATTCAGAGGTGCTGAGTGTGTGAGTACCGCTGCGGTCCCACACCCAGTCCCTGCATTTGCCTTGCAATATTCCTTGAATTGCTAGAGTCAAAGCTCTGCTGTTTCAGCTGAGGCCTGCTTAGGATCCGACAGAGTGAGACGCAACGCTCACACTAGAAAAGGCTGCTGATTAGAGACGGTTCCAGGCGCACCTCGCACCAGCACCACAGAGCGCCAAGAGACCTGCTCTCAGCACAGCTGCTGCAGCTTGAGGAGCTTCACCAGCGGACTCTGAATTTGCCAAGTTTTTACCCTGGCTCCGGGAAGCTTCTTCCTCCAGACTCCTGAGCCACTTCCATCTCTCACTGGACTGAGAAAGATGCGGATGTGAACAACAAAGTCGAGGCAAGACCTCCAGGCAAACTGGGAGCTACCAGGCCAAGCAGATGACTCAACAGCCAGATGCCAAAACGAGATCGAGTCCAGGCTCCGGGACCACAGGAGAAGACAATGAGCCAAGGGTGAGCCGAAGGTAGTCTGCGCCCCAGCTGTCACAGGCCACAACCTGTGACCAGGTCGGCGGGCTTAGACTCAGCTCCTACTGCTCAGCCCATGCACCGAGGAACAACTTTGCAAATATTACGCATTTCTTTCTTAGGGAACTGCAAAATATGTTCTGGACATGCATCTGATTCTACACGTCCAGTTTCTCAAAGCCCGTTGCGCCTTCTAGTGCCATAAGATGGCAAAATCACGACATGTGCAATGTGCTTACACAAGTATATATATGAATTATGTGAATAATTCTAAAGGACTGACTACTTTAAAAGGACAGAAATAGTACAAATAATACAAATTGTTCTGCAAAATGTCATTCCCCGGCTTATATTCCAATCCCTACATCGATCCTATTAATTCAGTACTAAAAATTTTTTAAAAGAAAATATAAATCATACCCCTAAAGCACTACTGCATCAGACACCAAAATTACATAGCATGATGGTGCATAATTACAGCACTTTCAAAGAGCCTCTGAGAGCGTGTCACAAGCAATGAAAAATGTGATTTATTTCTACTGACAGATATTAATTACTCCATGTTAGAAAATTTTTGAACCATTACTGATAAACAAAAACAGTAACATAAATGCCTGGAAAACAACTGCAGGGAAAGAACACAGCCTAATCATAAAACTCCCACAGCATCAGGAAAGGCAATTTCTCAAAGAGGACATTGATTATTAAAATGTGTAAAATGTTGCCATGACAGGAGGGAGAAGCCCAAAGGCAAAGTCGCTTCTAGCAGCTATTAATCTCTGAGAGCACTGGCTAATTGGAGTTTTAAATTCTGCCCTGTTTTCTTAGCAATTCGCTGTTGTTAAGGCAAAACTGGGCAGTTTGGGGGGACCTTTGAGATAGGAAGGGCTCCATGCGGAATGGATGATACCTGTGAAATGGAGCCCCAAATGGGCACAAATGGGAAGGTTGTGCCTTTCCTTCATTACTATTAATGCTCTTATTACTATGAATCAGTGTCTGTGCCTTAATTAGGAGATGGTGACATTTGGACAGCTGAGCTGTGTTACACTGGTGCACCTGACAGCTGCAGATCACCCAGAGCCCGTGAAATCTGGCCCCTGCAGGTGAGCCCTCCTGCTACCACCTGGACCAATACCCAAGCTCTGTTCTTCTTCATTCCTTCAGGGCTGCCTTCCACAGCTGGCTGATAGCTGGAGTCTTGGGCACACTCTGACCTCTCCTGTCTAAATTCTTCTCTGCACCTTTGGACTGCTGTTTCTATCAGTAGCACTGCTAGCCTCTTTAAAGCCTGCATGAGATGCCTACTTATATTGGCTTGGCCTTTAGGGCTCTCACTTGACTTGGCCCCAGCCTCACTCTTTGGACAAAGCCACCAACACTTTGTTCCCATCCACCAGAATCCACCTCTGGATTTTCATTCAGGCAAGTTATGGGGACAACACTATTGTTTTTCCAACTTTTGATTTCAGATCATATTGCAGGTTCTCTATAAAGCCATCCCAGGGCCAGCAAGATAGCTCAGCAGACTAAGCACCTGCTTAGGCAAATGCAGGGACCAGGGCTCAATTCTCAGCACCACCTGTCGTGCCTGCCTGCCCCCAGGCTCACTGAGCCAGCTGCAGAGTCTGGATGTGGTGACACATGCCTGTGATCCCAGCACTGGGGAGCCTGAAAACAGGAGGATCGCTATGAGTCCAACCTGCATAGTGAGACTGTACCAAATACATAATTTTTTTAAAAAGCCATCCCAGCCTATACTGACTACCACCTTATTTCCCCTACTGTACTCATGTAGCTACTACACACTTCCTGTAGTGTTAAATTTTTATATGCAAGAGTCCTGTTATTAGTTAAATCATAAGCACCTTGTAAGGCACAGACTGTGATAAGTAGCTTTAAACTCCTATAATCTGTGCTAATGCACCAACTGTGGAGGTATATGTTTGACTTCTTTGACAACTAGAATCAAAGGCAAAGGACAAGCTCATGTAGACCCACTAAGCAAAGTCATGACCCAATGAAACAAGGGACAATGACAGGAACCGGATCTTTAGATGAAGGGGAAGTTAGTGGAAGGAAGTCACACAAGAAACACAAAGCTCAGTGAAGGCACATCCGAAATGGAAGCTACAGGAAAGTGAGACTGGAGACCAAAGAGGCTCAACAGAGAAGAAATGGAGAGCACACAGAGCATACGATGAGGGAAGGACCAGCCTGGAGCCATGGCACAGCCAGCGTCAGAATGCAAGACCCTGGGCTTGACAGATCAGCACACAGGGAGCTCAGCTGTGAGGAAACACAAACATTTCTCAGGAACTTCTAAAGGGGCTGGCCAGATAGCTCCGTGGACTAAAGCACCTGCTTAGGCAGGCACAAAGACCAGGGTTCGATCCCATTTGCTGCGCCGGCCCCACCCCCAGGGTACACTGAGACTTTGACTGAGACCTGGCATGGTGTCGCGTGCCTGTAATCCCAGAGCTTAGGAGACTGAAAACAGGAGATCACTACGAGTCCAGTCTGTGTAGTGAGACCCTGTAGATCCTGTACTAAATTCTTAATATATATATTTTATAAATATATATATTATTTCATATATATAAAATTTCAAGAACTTCTGGGATCGTTTCCAGATTGGACCTATGCTGGGCCATGAAACAGGCCTCAACAATTTAGATTGAAGCTACTGAAGTGTACTCAAGTGTGTCTTCAGATCACAGTGAAATTCAGCTAGACACCAACAACAACAAAAGAGCTAGGATGGCCCAAAATGTTTTGAAGTTGAATAACACCATTCTACACAACGCTGGACCAAAAAAAAAGGAAATTTCAAAATATTTTGCATACATAATGAAAATAATATAAATTAAAACATGTTGCACACAAATAAAGCTGTGCTTAAAAGGAAACAATCTATTTTTAACAGAAAATAAATTAAATTCAAAGTTGAAGAAAGGAATAGATATAAGAGCAGGGTTTAATGAAAATTAAAACAAAAGTACAATTTAGAAAAACCAAAGTCAAAAGTTAGACCGGTTATGAAAAAAGCATGAATTATTAATGTAAGAAATAAAAAAACTGCATTACTATAAGCCTTACAGATATTTATAAAAGAAGAGACATAAAGAAGTTTTTACACTGACAAATTTTAAAATTAAAATCAAATCAATCTAAAAAATATAGCATCAAAGCTGACAAAATGTAAATATACCTATGAGTAGTAAAGAAATAAGGTCTGAAATTAAAACCTTCTCATGAGGGCTGGTGAGATAGCTCAGCAGACTAAGCGCGGGGACTGGGGTTCGATCCACATCACCACATGCTGCCAGCGCCAGCCCTGAGGCGGGTGTGATGGTGCATGCCTGTAGCCGGAGGGTCACTAGAGTGCGATCTGCATGGTGAGACTCTGACCAAATATATTTTAAAACATTAAATTAAAATTTAAAAAAAGAAAAAAGGTAAAGCATTCACATGAAGTAAGCAGTAAGATACTGTAACAAATCTACAAAACACCATAGCCAATTTGGATTGGCTCCAGAAATGCAAGTTTAATTTGTAATATCCAAAAGCTCAGTGTAATTTACTACATGATGAGAATAAGAGAAAAACACAGAAAAATACAATAAACACAAAAAAGCATTTCATATAGTGTAATAGCCATTCTGCTTTTTTATTTTAAAAAAGGAAACTTTGGATAAATTGAACCTCCTATATCTGATTTTTTTATCTGATTTTTTTTTTAAAGCTATGTGTGAAAATGCAGAGTAACATTCTGAATGATTAAATCCTGAAGGCTTCCCTTAGGACCAAGACTGACATAAGGATGTCTGCTGTCGCTAATTCCATACAGTTTTGTATTGTAAGTTCAAAGAAGTAAGAAAAAAAGCTACGAGACTAAAGGCAACAAAAGTAAAACCATTATTATCTGCAAGCGAGACAAATATTTCCTGTATTTAAAAAATTCAAAAGCCACCACAGAAACTATTAAAGGAATAACTGAAACCTGTAAAGTTGAAGGCAAAATCAAATATATAAAAATCAGGTCCATGGAGACTACTCAGTGGCATAAGCGCCTACCTGGCAAATGCAAGATCCCTAGTGCCAAAAAATTAAAAAAAAAAAAAAAATCAATTATAGGGCAGGCCAAATAACTCGGCAGAATAAAGCACCTGCAAGCAGGCGTAGGGGTCGGGGGTTCAATCCCTGGGCCCGCCATGCCGGCCCCGCCCCCGGGGCGCACTGAGATGGCAATTGAGACCAGGCATGGTGGTGCGTGCCTGTGATCCCAGCTCTTGAAGGCCGTAAACAGGAGGATCACTACAAGTCCCATCTAATAGTGAGACCATGAATGCCCTGTAGACCCTTCCCTAAAATACAAAAAATAAAAATGATCAATTATATTTTGATATGTTAACAAGAAATACTTCGAAAATTAAATTTTAAAACAGTACTCTTCTTTTTGACTCATATAGATTACTGTATTTCATGTTGGCATATTCATACACACACAGAACATACACTAATTATTGTCACCCCCCTTTCTTCCCACCCAGCCCCAGTTTCTCACACCCCCCCTGGGGATGGGGGAACCAATGCACATAAAATATCTTCATCTTATTCAGTCTCTTATGACCTGCCCTGATGTTTCACCCTCCCTATGCTCTTCATCCTGCATAGTAATAGTCTCCTTTCTACTTTCTTGTCATCTTTTTTTTTTTTTTTCAGAATCCACATATTCAGGGGAGAACAATCAGTATTCGTCTTTGTGAGTCTGGCTTATTTTGCTCAGCATTATGATCTCCAGATCTATCCATTTTTCTGCAAATAACCAGTCACACCAGAAGATATAAATCTCTATGCACAAACCTAATGAAAGTTAGGCAATACAGAATACACATGGAACACAATTTAGAAAAATTAAGGAGATACTTAAATAAAAGGAGGGATGTACCATGCTCACATATTATTTGATTCAGTATTTTAAAGATTGATGAATATATTTAATTCAGTCCCAAAATTCTTTTTTGTTGCTGTTTTTTGTTTTTGTTTTATTTTGTTTCATTTGTATTTTAGGGAAGGTCTAGACAGTGTCCAGGGTCTCACTACTAGCTCGGACTCATAGGGACCTACCAGTTTACAACCTCCCAAAAGCGCGCCACCATGCCCAGTCTCAACTGCCGTATCAGTGCGCTCCACCCCACAGGCGAGGCCAGCACAGCAGGCCTGCGGATCAAACCCCAACCAAAACTCTGATAGGCATTTTTGCTGATATTGGGAGGTATACCCTAAACTAAAAATCACCTAGAATAGAAAAAAAAAACACTCTTTCAAAAAAAATTAAATGAGCTGAAGGATTTATGCTACCTGGTGTCCAAGACTAATGATAAAGTTAAAATAATTAAGGTGGTAGGACAGAAATATAAACAATAATAGACCTATGGAACAAAATAGATCAGAAGCAGATCCACATAGAGAGAAATGTGTAATTTTGCACGCGGTAGACAGCACAAGCAGAAAGAATGATGCAGGTTTTTTAAGAAATGATATAGCACTAAGATGAAGCAAAATTAGTCTGACTCCTACCCTCACATCATATATGAAAATCAATTCCAAATAGATTGAAACTTTAAGTAAAAGTTAAAATAATCATCTTTCTGATGAAAACATAGGAAACTTTAGGAGAGGCAGAGATTTTTTAAAGGGATAGGAAAATCTCTAATCTTAAATTTTAAGAAAAGATTACCAAATTAGACTTTAAGATTAAGTACTTCTGTTCTACAAAATGAGTTATTAAGAAAATGATAAAATGAACCACAAGACAGAAAGAGACATTTTTGACACATGCATCCAACAAAACAATTTCATGGAAAGGACTCCCGTAAATCAACATGAAAAAAAGAGCAAACGCTCGCACAGAAATACGAGCACAGCACTTAGGAACATTGCTGCGCTGCATACCACGGCCGAACACTCAGGTGCACCAGTCATCAGGAAAGCACAAAGGATAACCCCGGGGAGGCGCCCTTGAAACGTTCAGCTGATGACAGCAAGGGTGGCTCAGAGAGCACAGCAATTGATGTGTGTGCATAGCTGGGGGAACATGGACAGGCACAACTGCTTTGGGGCAATGATTGGCACCATCTGTTGAGCATGGGAGAGGACCATTCTGTGGACCAGTCATTCCCGAGGAAGGCATTCGTTCCCCAGAGGAAAACAGGAATGTTATTCTCATAGCAGTGCTCCAGCAAGCATCAAACTGGAAACCATGCTGAAGCCACCATGGCACACAAAACTGTGAGTGCAGTCACACGGCCAGGCTGCAGCAAGTGCTATGACGTGCAACAGACGGAAAGCTTTCACCAGGATGGCCCTGCGGGAGATTAATCAGGCAGAAAGGTTACAACACAGTGTATGGGTTTCTTTTGTAAAGTTCAAGAATGGGAAATACTAATTTTTGATGATCTAAGTCAAAAATAATAGTTTTCCTCCTGGAGTGATGTGCGGAAGGGGGTGTGAGAGAGCTTCTGTGCTGCTGGGAGCATCCTGTAACACAGATCTAGCCCATCTGTGAAGATTCACAAGATAAGGGCCTGCCAAATAGCTCAGTGAATTAAAGTGCCTGGCAGACGCAGGGCGGGGAGTTCGATCCCCTGGCCTGCCATGCCAGCCTCACCCCAGGGTGCACTGAGCTAGCAATTGAGACTGAATGTGGTATTGCACACCTGTAATCCCAGCTCTTGGGAGGCTGTGAACAGGGAGATCACTGTGAGTCCAATCTAGTAGTGGGACCCTGAACACACTGTAGACCCTTCCTTAAAATACAAAGGAAAAAAAAAAAAAAAAAAGGAGTCTCCAGATGGCTTCATATTTCTACAAATTGGAATGCAACAGAACATCCAAAAGAAAAACCCAACTATCAGTAGAGGGTGGAAAGCCCAAGTCTGGGTGTGGACAGGACAGGAATGCACGGCAGGCTGACACCTGTCCCTGGCAGTGTCGCATTCAGGCCACTGTTTAAACTATTGCCTCATCATTTAACATGAGGAATTAGAAATGTAAATAACTATTCACCTAAAGTGGATTCTAAATCCTTAAATAATGGAAAATCCAATAGCATGCGGGCAGCATTACACAAAGAATAATTTCACATTATAAATTGAGGAGAATCCGTCAAGGCAGCTGGCTTTAATAGCCTGTTTTTTGCCAGCATCTTCTTAAGACTGCTATCGTGGCGGCTTAGGGTGCCAATTCAGGGGCCAGTCAGCCATGCCGGCTTTTTCATAAAATTATAACAAGATTAATTTTTCAGTTTTCCCTACCCAGAGCCATACATTACATGTAAGCTGGAATATTGATTTCTTAAGTCAAATAAGCAATCTTTTCTCTGGCCTATTACTTTTCCTTGAATTCAAATAAAATGCATCTACTTACATTGATATATATCTACTTTAGCTCAATATTGTGGCAGAGACTTCTAAGCCACTTCGAGATCTTTGGTGAACAAATCTCACTTAAGGCAACCTTGATTAATAAATATCATCATTAACAGCTGCACACAGAATGTCAAATAAAAACACTGAAACAACTACACAGCATTTAGAAACATTCAATGACTTTCTCATCAAACTTTCAAAAAGCAGACCAGGTGTTAGAAAAAGTTCTAGTGGAGAGGTGACACAGGCCTAAAATGGCAGCATTCTTGGAAACTGAGGTAGAAGGGTCACAAGCTCAGCCCCAGCCTGGGCATCTGAGCAACTAAGTGATAGCCTGTTTCAAAATTTAAAAAGAAAAAAACTTTTTTTTTTTTTTGTCTTTTTGGGACAGGGTCTCACTATGCAGTTCAGGCTGGCCTTAAGCTCACTTTGTAGCTCAGGCTGATCTCAAACTCACAACAATCCTCCTGCCTCAGCCTCCCGAGTGCTGGGATTACAGGCATGTGCCACCACGTCCAGCCTAAGAGAAAAACTTTTAAAAAGGCATTGCCAGTCCTACAGATAAGCCACTACTATTATGGACTACTGAACTATATTGGATTATTTTGCTGGATTCACACACCTACAATATTTAAACGACAATGGAGTACCCATCTCTGACAAAACTAAACCAAAAAAGGAAATATAAATGAAGGACCATTTTGTATCTGTGTATACAAAATAGTTAGGACAGATATATAGCTACCTTCCCTTAATTCAATGAGAAGAAAGATTTATACTAATAGTGTTTGGACAGGATATCATGTCTGCATCTTGTACTATGAATAACAACTATGAAGACAACAATATGCAATATATTAACTATTGAAACTGTCCTGGTAATTGATTTTGAAACTGTCTTATTGCTATTTGTTTCTCAAATTTTTTAAAATTAATTTTTAAAAAATAAGGCAAATATGAAAGCTCTGGGTCTCATCATCAGTGTGGAAGGAAGGAAGGAAGGAAGGAAGGAAGGAAGGAAGGAAGGAAGGAAGGAAGGAAGGAAAAGAAAGAAAGAAAGAAAGAAAGAAAGAAAGAAAGAAAGAAAGAAAGAAAGAAAGAAAAGAGTATAGAAAAATCAAAAGGGATTCACAAAGACAGCAAATAAAACAAAACAAAAAAAAGTGGATCCTGGGTCTTGGGAGCTCAGGGACCAGGGAAAAAGGAGGACAGGACAATTATATCACAACATGTACACACTATTGTGTAGTTGCATCCTGCTGTGGAGTCAGAGAAGAGGAAAGGCTGGGGCAAGCACACCTGAAAACACAGTACCAGAGTCTTATAAGAGATAAACCTATAGAAACTGGGAGGGAATCCTAAGCACATACAAGAAACACGGGAAAGACATGCAACTAAAAGCTAGCACTGTGCCACATGCACATGGAAGAGGCTGGTGGAGCACGGGGGCAGCAGCAAGTGAAACACTGCAGAGCAGATCATCCGAGTTTTGAGTTTTCAGAGCACCATGAGGCTGTGGTGTGAGGGACAGACAAGGGGGTACTCAGGAGGACAAGATGCAGAAACACTTCAGGCTTTTAAGCAAGAAAACAAGGGATGTGAACCATGGATGGCCACAGAGGAAAACCCAAGAGACCCCTAACAGGTGCAGACCGTGAACATTCTGACCACATATGGAGCATGGAGCCTGGAATCTACCATGTGCAGGATCCCATAGTGGCCAGGGTGACAAGAAGGGGCTAATGTAGGACTGGGCACAGGATCCTGGTCACCTGGAGATCCACGTTAAAGCAGCTCCTCTGTGCCCCTGCCCCAACATGGTCACATCCACACCAGTGGTGCAGGGGTCTTGACTCGGAGAGGTGCAAGCAAAACTGTAGTGAGAAGACTGCAGGGCTCCAGTGTGTGGTATTTAACACAAAAGTGTGGGGCACAAGGGAGGGAGTAAGGTGGAGAGAGGTTTCCAGGAGTCAAAAAGAAGGACCTTCCTTCCTCTGAGAAAAGCCGCTGAGCTTGAAGGCAAATGCTCATGGCGCACACAGACAGTGATGTGTCCCAGGCCGTTTAGTGGCACTGTATAATGAACAATGAAGACCAGAATGGCAGGCATTCCAAGCGTGCTCCTTCTATTACACATTGTTATCTTCTAAATATGTACTTCTTGTCATGACACAGCAATTATTACTATACTGTCTTTCAAATAAAAGGTTTTTTCTTTAAATAAAGGATGATAAATAAAAATGAAGACACAAGAAACAAAATAATGAACAGTGAAAGGCTATTAATCACTTAAAGGAAAAAGTACAATCATTTGTTGTTTTTTTTTATAAACTACAGCCATCAAGAAGTGATGCTTCTCCCCAAATATGCAACAACAATCTGACGTTCAGCTAACTGAAGCATATAGAACTCCAAATAACATCAACCAATTAAATCCACTCCCAGACATAAAATAATCAAGATCCCAGAAATTCAGCACAGGAACAGTTTACTAAAAACCACTAAAGAAAAGAAACAGATCACATTTAAAGGAAAACCCATCAGAATAATGGCAGATTTCACTTCACAAACCATCAAGTCAAGAAGAGCATGGAGCAAAGTACTTCAAGTCTTGCAAGAAAACAAATATTAATCCAGACTGATATGCCCTGAAAAACTCTCTTTCAAGTATAATGGAGAAGTAAAATATTTCCATGACAAAAACAACTAAAGAATTTCATGATGACAAAGCCAAACCTACACAGACTACTAAATGATGTTCTAAAGAGGAAGCAAAATGATCACAACCCCATGAACAAGAATGGAAAGAACCCACCAAATAGGGCAAACAATTAAACACAGGAGAATAAGAGGTATACAATAGTAGTCTTTCAGTTATTCTTTTGTGTACAGCAGCAAAGTATTTCCATCAGCACACTCTACAAATGGACTTCTCTTGCACCCTATGGGTCAAGATTGCATATGGGACTACAGGGTGGATTTCAAGGAAATAGCTGTAGCTCAGTCCCACAAGTGATACCTGGGTACCAGTACGTGTCATGGTCATTATCCATGTCCAAAACACACTAGAACTTTATGTGATATCCTATCCCCAGATTGTCAGAAGTGATGGTTATTTATTTGTCATTACAGTATTTATCTTAAGTTTTATTCTTAGTATTTTTTTTACTATCATAAAAACTTTTTCTTAGTTCAATTATTTTGAAACATTTAATTTTTAATTAATTAGTATATAATTTTCTGAATATTACTTAACCTTAATTTTCATTTTAAGATTTATACTACATGTTTGAATTACAATTTATCTAAAAGAAAAAAAGTGATGTTTACTATAGCTATTATGGGTTTTAGTAACTTTTCAGCTAATTTGGGAAAGGGTATGAAAATAATATTATGAGAATAATAATCAAGGAAAAGCTTCCACAACCCCTGCCCAAAAAAAAATTCTAGTAATTCTCCATTATTCAAAAAGCAAATTCCTACACAATCCTTCTTCCTCTTCCATGCTTGTATTAAATTGAACTACTCTTCTAATCTGGAGGGTAAATTAACATTTAACTACTCCTGGTTTAAAGTGCATTTGAGATTTAAATGCTAAAATCATTCCCTTCCCCCCCCCCAAAAAAAAAATTCAACACCCAGAACCTCCCTCCTCACAACTGTTAAGGCCCATTCTCAACAATGAAGCCTGTTCCCTACCCCCGTGCTGCCAAAGCCTTTCATGAGCATTATGGCCATCTGCCACTGGCCACTACCACTGTTGACATACAAGTAGTTTTGAGTCTCCAACTCAGTTTTAGACTTCATGAGAAAACCACGGCCTGGTCCTGCCTTGGTGGCTGTCCTCTGAGAAGAGCGCCCAGCAGGACTGGCGATGGATACAATGATGCCTAGAGTAAAGAGGTTAACCTAGAACCACCTGATGTGTAAAGAATGAAAGTTAAGGTTATTTTTGTTTTTAATTCATCTGGTAGAACAAAAAATATTTTGCCTAACTAACTGCCTTTTATTACTTCCTTCCCCTCCCTTTACTCCCTTTTAATCCTACTGAACTTTTCCAACTTATTATTCTTCCAAGACTTCAGCTTTTGGTTTTGCTTAGCAGAGCAACTGAATCTTGGAAGAGAGAGAGTGAAGCTATGAAATGTAATCACCTTGGGAAACGCGGGTTAATAATTAATAATGGGGAATTCCCACCCAGTTCTGTCACTTCTGGTACCCCGCTTCTGCATTTGTGACTTGGAGACAGCGCAAAGTGATCCATGTCACCTTATATGGACCCTTCTAGTCACCAAAAGCCTCTTTAGGTACTGTCTGCTTTGCAAAACTGGTTTATCTTTCTTTTCTAACCAACCACACTTTTGTGCTTCTGACTTATAACTTCAGGGCGAGCCTACCAATAAAATTGAAAGGCAATTTGATTATTCTCCCAACTAATTTCCAAAAGCTAAACAGGAAACTTTTCTTGCAGCCGAGCAGCTGCCTCCCATCTATCTACGTAGGGCAGAAACTTCATTTTGTGTCTTTTCTGAGGCTTGCTCAGAAAATAAAACTTCCTTAGAGGTAAAGTCATCCATCTAAAAGTTATAGAATGCTGTACTAATTAGGTCGGGAGCATGGTTTTGTTTAGCAATTGCTACCAAATGGAAACTGTAATAAATCTCAACATGCTGGGAGGAAGGAACCAAGAACACATAGAGAGGATTTGTCAGGCATGATGCCTCCTGCTTCCTTTCAAGCTTTTGCCCTGAACCATTGCTCCACTGACAACAGTGGCAGCCCACACCACTTATTCCAAAACTAGATTGAATTATTGTTACCCATGAAAGGTAGCAGATCGAATTTTTTTTATTTAAGAAAAATAAATTTTAAAATACATTGCTTTTTTTTTTGCAATAACATTCTTATTCTGATTTGACATGACAACTGTCTATTCTTTTAATCAGATCTTTTGGGTAGCATAACAGTTATCAGAAGAATGGTTGTTCATTTTAATACTGTTGATTTTTTATCTCATACAAGGAGAATAATTTTGGGGGGTTTTTTGGGTTTTTTTTTTAAGATTGTGTTGTTTTTTTCTGATTTTTTTATTTATTTATTATTTTATTGAACTACAAATGTCAATCAGACAGTTTCAAGACACCTTAACAAGACAGATTCGATAAATTAATACACTGCAAACTGTTTTCATAATGTTTTGGTATCGTACAAGGTGCATACATGATATTATATTTACAGATATTATTTTAGTAGATATCTCTTATCAGTAAATTAAGAGTGTAGCTGATTACTAGTCTTATATTTTATACTTGAATTATATCAAAAATTCAGTAATTATTTTCCTAGCCATAGTAGTAGGAAGCCGACATAATATCCTGTCCAACCACCATTAGTACAGATCTTGCCTCTCATAGGATTATGTAGAAGCACAGCATTATCTATCCCAACTGTACTGTCTATACACACACATCGTGATTTTTTCTTTCTATACCCTTTCCTTTGTCTACACCTGTCAAAGGTGGGCACTCCATTGTCATTCAACTAACTTAGGTGCTTGAACTCGACACCACAGTCCAACACAGTCCAACATTCCACTACAATAGTGAGTTATTCAAAGAAGTAGTCGACCATAGCAATTTACAGCTCAGCTTAATATTATGGCCCCGCAATATATACTTCATTTTTATACTTTTCTGCTGGATGGTTAAGACCTAGATAGATCAAGACTTATATACCAACACATGAACTTTATATTTCTTATGTGGTCAGTGAAGTCCTCTCAGGGTTTATCTTGTAGTCCTGCACATTATTCTGTAGATCCTTTGTCTGTGTCATCCATGTGGATGAGTCACGGCCAATGCTTGACCAGTTTGCTCTCTGTGAGAGCTTGAGAGAAAGTTTTCTCTCCATGTGACTCTCCCAAGGCACACTATAGAACTTCATTCTCTTTCCTCTGTGGCTCCATAATCTCCTTGTTCAGAAAATTTGGAGCTCATCTGAGTTTCATGATGTTACAGTACAGGTTCTCCTAAGTCCTGAGTCTTTGCTGACCTTGAAAGGCTAGGGCCAAAATGTTGGCTAGCCTTGTGGCTGTTCTATTTCTCCAACTCTGACTTGTGAACTTAGGTTATTAGCCATCCAGAAGAAAAGCTGTTTAGTATCCTGCAGCATATGCCATTCACTTTGCCTTATCTGACTCAATTGATTTTACTTGTTGTATGTTTCCTTTTGTATTTCTGCTTTTCACTTGTTATACTAGGGAGACTATATGGTATTTACAAATGTGTGTCTGGTTTATTTCACTTATGAATATATGTTCAAGTGGCATCCACTTCAGTATAAATGCTTCAAACTTATCATTCTTAATAACTGAGAAATATTCCATTATATAGAAATACCACATCTTTTTCAACAATTCCCCATGTGATGGATAGATTCCTCAAAAGGTACAAATTACCAAAACTGAATCAAGAAGATATAACAACTCTCAATAAGCCGATAACAGCCAACAAAATATGAAATGTAATAAAAAGCCTACCAACAAAGAAAAGCCCAGGTCATGATGGATTCACAGCTGAATTCTACAAGAAATTTATAGAAGATATAATCCCCACACTTTAAAAACTCTTCAATGAAGTTGAAAAGGAACAAGTCCTCCCAAAATCATTTCTGAAGGCAAGTATAATACTGATTCCAAAACTATTAAAAGACACAACCAAAAAGGAGAACTACATGCCAATCTCCCTCATGAACATAGATGCAAAAATACTCAACAAAATCCTGGCAAATAGAATGCAGCTAATCATCAAGAAGATCATACACCATGACCCGGTAGGATTCATCCCAGGGATGCAAGGATGGTTTAATATTCGAAAATCTATAAATGTAATACACTATATTAATAGACTGAATTCTAAAAACCATATGATCATCTCAATTGATGCAGAGAAAGCCTTTGACAAAGTCCAATACTCATTCATGTTCAAGGTCCTACAGAAAACTGGAATACATGGACTCTATCTTAACTTGATAAAAAGCCATCTATGACAACCCAAAAGCTCATATAATCCTAAATGGGGAAAAACTGAAATCTTTTACTCTTAAATCAGGTATAAGACAAGGATGTCCTCTATCGCCCCTCCTATTCGATATAGTCTTGGAATCCTCAGCAACAGCCATTAGAAAAGAGAGAGAAATACAGGGAATAACAATAGGTAAAGAAGAAGTTAAATTATCACTATTTGCACACGACATGATACTTTATTTGGAAGACCCCAAAACTTCCACCAAGAAACTACTGGAACTGATAGGGAAATTCAGTAGCATAGCAAGATACAAAATCATTACTCAAAAGTCAATAGCATTCCTCTACACAGATAACAAGCACACTGAAAGGGAAACAATACCTTTTACAATAGCACCATGGAAAATGAAATACCTTGAGATTCATTTAACCACGGAAGTCAAAGATCTTTTCATGGAAAATTAAAACACCCTAAGAAAAGAGATTATAGAGGATTTCAGAAAATGGAAAGATATTCCATGCTCCTGGATAGGAAGAACCAACATCGTGAAGATGGCCATACTCCCAAAATTGCTGTACAGATTTCATGCAATCCCTATCAAACTGCCACCAACATACCTCCCAGATATAGAGAAATCAATCCTAAAATTTATTTGGAACCACAAACGACCTAGAATAGCAAAGGCAGTCTTGGCCAATAAAGACAAGGCAGGAGGCATCACAATTCCTGATTTGAAATTATACTACAAAGCCACTGTGATAAAATCAACATCGTATTGGCAACAAAATAGACCTGAGGATCAGTGGAATAGATTAGCAGACTCAGAGGCATCTACGAAAACACTCAGCCATCTTATCTTCGACAAAGGGTCTACACAAGATCACTGGAAGAAAGATAGGCTCTTTAACAAATGGTGCTGGAAAACATGGCTTTCTACATGCCGAAAACTAAAACTTGACCCAGCTCCATCACCATGCACTAAGTTAAAGTCAAAATGGATTAAAGATCTAAACATTAAAACAGAAACACTCAATCTCCTGGAAGAGAAAGTAGGAGGAACTCTTGAAGACATAGGGGTAGGTAAAGAATTCATGAACAAACATATATTTGCACAGGAAGCACTTGAAAGAATCAACAACTGGGATCAACTCTTCTTAAGGAGCTTCTGCATGTCAAAAGAAATTGTCAACAGAGTGAAAAGACAACCCACAAATTTTGAAAAACTCCTAACTAATAAGCAATCAGACAGAGGACTACTGTCTAGAATTTATAAAGAACTAAGATATAACAGGGCCCTCAAATTTAAAGACCCAATTCAGAAATGGGCATCTGAGATGAATTCACACTTCTCAG
>PVKA01010639.1:31830-63813 GCA_004027165.1 Ctenomys sociabilis
ACATCGCTAGCCATTCATGAAATGCAAATAAAAACAACACTGAGATACCATCTCACTCCAGAAAGAATGGCTATCATAAGGAAATCAACCAACAACAAATGTTGGAGAGGTTGTGGGGAAAAGGGAACACTTCTCCACTGCTGGTGGGAATGTAGACTGGTACAACCATTGTGGAGGTCAGTATGGAGACTCCTCAAAACAGTAGGACTAGAAATCCCATTCAAGCTGGCTATCCCCCTACTGGGAATTTTCCCAAAGGATCTGGAAACATTGTATCATAGAGATATATGTGTAGCTATGTTTATAGCAGCACAGTGTGTGATAGCAAAATCTTGGAAACAACCAAGAAGAATAATTTTTGAATTCACAGCTATCATCCTCTCCACATTCCTCATTAAGTACATTTTAAAGCAATTTTCTTGCTGTTATTTAGTGGAGTTCAACACTCGACAGAACAGCTGCACCTCCGCTGCGGATCTGAGAGGCCATTGCTACGTTACTTCTACTACCGCCATGCACGTAGGGTTGTAGCATCCCAGGAAGGACAAGCCATGGAGAGCTGCACTGAGGGATGCAAGACCAGAATTCAGTGCCTTGCATGCAACCTTAGCTCTGTAAAATGTGCACAAAATTGTTCCAGCTTATAGACGGCTGTACAGCCTCATGATAGTCAGTATAATCTCAGAAATAATGCTAACCTCAAGGACAAAGGTCTGTGGTTCACTTGGTGTGATACATTGAAAATGAGACGGCAATCATTTATTAAATGCCTTCCAGCTTTAAAGGAGGGCAAGAAACTCAGTTTTTCTGCTCTTTAAACTTCAGAAGCCAAGGGCCAATCAAATAGCAGATTAAAGTGCCTGCAAGCAGGCGCAACGACTGTGGGTTCACTCCCCTGGCCTGGCTGCCAGCCCCGCCCCTGGGGCATACTGAGTCAGCAGTTGAGACTAGGTGTGGTGGTGTGTGTCTGTAATCCCAGCTCTTGGGAAGCGGTAAACAGGCAGATCACTTCAAGTTGGATCTAGTAGTGAGACCCTGAACATCCTGTAGACCCTTCCCTAAAATAAAATAATAAATAAATAAAAATAAACTTCAGGACCTGCAACATGGAAGTCATCACTACTACCTGTGGTACACAGTGAGTTCAAAGCCAGCCTGACTTAGAGAGCAAGTCACTATCTCAAAAACAAACAAAAAGAATGCCACATGTGCACTTTTTACTACTCACATCCATATTTGCTGATAATTAATGAACACAACCACCTCCCTGTCGCTAATTCCGTAGTGTTGGCAAAAACTCATGCAACAATCTCCAAAACACAGATGTTCCTACCGTTTCCTTCCAGGGCTTACTGACATTTACTGGTAAAATCTCATTCCTGCCACTGACATAGATGGGTGGAGCTGTTCTATAAACGCAGAACCCGGGACCACTATGCTTGGTAACCCACAGCGGAGCTCTTGGAGCATGAGTTCCATGACTTGTGATAGAATAACAACACCCGCCTGGTTTGGTCCCTCAAGAAGTGTGGAAGTGCGGAATATGTGGAAAGTACTCCATGTGGGCACCAGCAACGTGGTCTCACTTCCCTGACACTGTCCACTTTCTCCTTACTATCCTGTTCATGTGTCAGTATGAACCTACTCTTTGTTCTCAGAATATGCCCTGGATCTCCACACTTCCCCACTTGTGCTCAGCTTCTTCCCTACCCAGGAATCTCTCCCCTTTTTTCTCTCAGAGTGTCCCCCATCCCACAACGGCTGTCATCTCCAGAACGCTGTGTTCCACAATACACTCTGCTTATGAAGGAAAGCCTCCCAGCACCTCACTGGAGTAGCCTGCAGTATTTTGTACACACCAACAGCAGAGAAGAGCAATGAGTTGTTCGCTGTGCATCCCAGGGCCTGCCATGGGGCCTGCTCAATATATGAGATGTTATGGGCTGCTGGCTGCTGGCTGCTCACTCTAACTTAAAACTGAGCCAAAAGCAGACAATATAGTTAATAAATATCACAGTGCTTAGAGTCTTAGTTGGATTCAAACTTCCTTTTACAACAGAGAAGCTATTACTCTAAGGAAATAACTGCTTTACTTTTAAAGCAGTTTTCTCATCCCTACAAAGTGGAAACAGAAAAAGTACATTCCTCTGAAGGGTGAGATGGTGAATATAAAATCCTCGTGATAGGAGCAGATAAAGATGGAGGAAAAGTAAATGAGCCCTGCCTGACTGAGGTAGGACACTTATTTCTTCCTGCCACATGTGTTCTGAGGTTTGCAGACCCAGAAAATCTACACTAATAACTCTATAGCCCTCTAGCTATTGAACGACACCACTGACTCTACAGATGTCAGGTTATGGGACTTCACAGTCACCAGGTCCAGTCTCCTTAAATTGATTAAACTGAAGCACTAGACAATGTCTCTTGGCAAATAAGGGCAAGATTGCATCACTATAATGCAAAATCTGAAGAGATCTTCAGGCTAAAAACAAAGTCCACTGATTTGACCTCAAGGTTTAGCACATGTGGACACACACACACACACACACACACACACACACACAATGAGAAGACAAGGCAACAGAATTCTGCCAAAAACTCCCAAATCTCCGAAAGCAGATCTAAGGAGCACTGTGCAAAGAACGTAAAGTGCCAAAGGGCTAAATTGTAAGAAATGATTAAAGAGACAATAAAGAAACTTGGAGAACTCAAAGATAATATGATTTAACAGCCAACTTAATAAACAATTTAGCTTAAAGAAGAACTAAGTAAGAAACTGAAGATGTCCAAAAGTATTCAAATGTGAATGACAAATATGCCAGAGAGTTAGAGTCCATAAGAGGTGCCAAACAGAAACCCCAGTGATACGAAAAGAAAAAAATTCTTTTTGTTGAATGCATCAGTAGCAGAAGTAACCAATGTGAAAAGAGAACATCAGATCTAGAAGACAGGGCAGATGTATTATGCCACCTGCTCAGATATCTTAAAAACAAGAGCAAGAAAATTTGGTAAAACAACTATTCGATTACACAAACAAGACTGACCTAAGACTAACTGGAGTTAGAGAAAAATCGAAGGACAGTATAAATGAAAAAAAAAATCTGCTTACATAAATCATAGAAAAACTTTTTCTAAGTATGGAAGAAGAGTTAAACATATAACTAGGTGAGGCAAATAGGTCCCCAAATAGGCATGGCCAAAGAAGAACTTCATAGCACATCATATTCAAAATCCCAAAGTACAACATAAGGACAGAACCTTAGAAGTGGTTCAAGAAAAGCAAAAATCACTTACAAACGTCAGCTCACTACGATTATAGTGGGCTTATCAACATAAATGTAAAAGGCCAGGAGGCCTTGGAGTGAAGTGTTTCAAGCCCTAAACAAAAACAACTTTCAAACTTGATGAACATAGCTTGAAAATATGTCTTTCCAAATCAATGGGAAAATATAGACATTCTTAACAAATATTACCTTAAGAAATTCATGACCACCAAGCCAACTCAACAAAAAATTTTAAGGATATCCTAGAGAGAAGTAATTAAACAAACAATCCCAAAAGTTCTAATGGAGTGAATCCATCAGACGGGATTAACAGTTAAACCAAAGGGGAATAATAAAGGCATCAACAACAGAAAAATAATGCAACGGCAAGAATAGGTCAATACATTCCAGCAACAACTATCTTTGTAAATGACCTCAATTCCCCAGCAAAAGAAACACACTAGAAAATTGTGCCAAAACAGAAAACTCAGTGGGATGCTGTATAAAAGACACACATCTAATCCAAAAAGAAACAAACTACCAAAGGATAGAAAACAGTATTCCATACAACAGATCCCCAAAAGCAAGCATCTTATTTTCAGACAAGGTAGACTTAAAGCCAAAACTGATGAGAAAAGGCAATGGAGGTAACTACATATTAGGGAGGGGAACAATTCAACAGGAAAAGATGAAAATTTCAAATCTATACACAGGATACCAGCAACTCAACTTCAGTTGAAGTACCCAGTTGAGGCGCCATATTCAAATCATAGGAACTAGATAAATTGAGGGGAATGCCCCCAATTCTTCTTCACCTCTGTTTCCAGAACACTTTATAGGTATGCCAGGCTTCAGTCCTCCTCCAACAGCCCCCGTCATATAAGACAGGTAACAGGAAGAGTCATTTGTCCTGAAAGACACAGGATCCAGAGTCATGGTGCCTGGGTTTGAGATCTCAGCAGGAATAAGACACACACATCCACTACCTAGTGCTGACCTCTGCCATTGCTGATTGCCACCTTCCAGTGAATTTTGTGCCAGATGCTGGAGTTTGACTCTTCTAGGTGCTGTCCTCTGACCCTGGTCTTGGTTGGCTACTTGCTGAACTGGAGCCCAACCAGACATTCAGGGCTAGAGCAAGCCCAGCCCCAAGAATATGGAACTTGAAAGGGCACCACATAAGCAAGTTGTTGGGACTAAAGCAAGGCCAGGCCAGCAGGTGGCCAGCCTTGGCGTCCTCCCTATTAACTACAACACAGAAAACTCTGAGAGTGTTTCCTTTTCAGTGTTCTCAGAAAAACACTGAGATCTTGCACTTTCAACTGTCATGTGCTTCCTCCTTTCTACCTTACATAAATAAAGAGGCAGACCATGCTGGGTTGTCACTGCCTCTCCATCAGAGAGGTTGGGTCCCACCCAATCCCAATTTTCCTCTTAGTATGGGTCGAATTTTTCCTCAACCTCCCTTCATCCCCTCAGGCCCCTTGCTGGCTGCTGGACAGGTCACAGGAGCTACTGGTCTCTGGGGCTTTTCAGTGTTGACAGCTCTGAATAAATATAGCTCTTTCTTTGGAAATGACTACTGTGTCTATACTACTCAGGATTTTAAAATATATCCTCAGTAGACTTACAGGACACTTTGGAGCCCACACTACTAAAATAAATCATAAGCAGATTTCCAGAAACACCTTTGTTCTAATAGGGCCCAGGCTGTAGCACAGAGTGGGCAGCAAGCAGGAAGGAGCCCACCAGGAGTAAACCTCAAGAAATGGCAGAGGAATGTTGTGTACATAGCAGCTCTGGGCCTACTTTAGTGAGAGGAAGGGCTAAAAGCTTGCTGTAAAAGTTGATCATAGAAGAAGGAGCCCAGATCTTTCCCTCCCTGGTCTTTTCCACCTCATGGTGCCCCTTCCTTTCTTCATAAAGGTAAAAGTATTGTCTGAAGTGACAGGAGGAAGGAAAGATACCTTGCAGCACCCATGGTGCACTCTTGCCAGAGTGGACAGTGGCAACTGGACAGCCAGGAAGGACACGAAAGCAAACTGTCCCAGTCCTCTGGGGCCCAAAAGAGAGAAAGAGGAAGTGAGGGAGAGGGGCCAACAGCTGCTGACCAAGGTAAGCAAGATAAACAAATCAGGTGCTGTGTCTGTCTCACTGTTTGATCTGAAATGCCCCCAGAGGCCGGATTAAAAGGCTTGTTTGCAAGTCTGTGGTTCTATTCAAAGATGGTGCAACCTACAGGAAACAAGGCCTAGTGGAAGTAATGACAGAGTGTCATCTGGAAGGTGATTCTGAGACCCTATCTTCTTACCTCTCTCTCTCTCTCTCTCTCTCTCTCTCTCTCTCTCTCTCTCTCCATTTCTTGCTCCCTCACTCTCACTCTCTCACTCTTACCTCACTCTCTCGCTCTCTCAGCATCCCAGAGAGATGAGCTGAGAGCACTGCTTCAACTAGTGCTTCTGACCATGACATCAAGTCAGCTGCCCATGGACTGAACTCTCTGAAACTGTGAGCCTAAGGCAACCTCTCCTCCTCTTAAGATGCTGCTCCCAGGTATTCTTCCAGGTAGCAGACAGCTGTGCTGCCCAGCCAAGGCCACTGGAATTGCTCCCGAATTTAAGAAGAGGCATGTGTTTGTCCCTTTGGCACAAGCATCCTGCAAGAAGTGATCTCTCCTCTGTGTCAGCCCCTCATGGCTAAGCAAAGTAAGGCCCAGGACAGAAGCAGCTTTAATAGTGGAAGGATAGCACATACCTTCCTGCCTTGTAGAGGTAAGAAGGTCTTACAGTGAAAAGTGGCTTTTATGGTGGCATTTTAAAAGCAATAATACCTTGCCAATTTCATAGAAATACTTTGATATAATAAGCTGACCATATAAAATAAGAATAAAATGGATAGGTTTAAATCTAGGAAGCTCAAAAATATTTGATAGACATTTATCTGGATCCTTATCACATTGTGATAGCCCATGGCAGGGTGATTTGTGATAAAGATTACACCTTATGTAAAAAAAACAACTGGGAAACAGAAGAATAAAAATAGAGTTATATATAAAATAAGTCACTGTACACGATGTGAGTGGGGAAATAGCCCCTTGCTGTCTAGCAGTACCAGTGGCATTTAGCAATTGATCTTAATGCCATAGTAAGTGAAGTTAGCAGAAATGGCCTTGTGTTTTCATAGTATGCTGCTAATTTTTAAATAGATAAAACTAGGCCAGGCGTGGTGGCGCATGCCTGTAATCCCAGCACTTGGGAGGCTGAGGCAGGAGGATTGTTGTGAGTTCGAGACCAGCCTGAGCTACAAAGTGAGCTTAAGGCCAGCCTGAACTGTATAGTGAGACCCTGTCTCAAAAAGACAAATAAATAAATAAATAAATAAATAAATAAATAAATAAATAAATAGATAAATAAATAGATAGATAAAACTAGTACACACAAGCCTGTTAAATGACCTAGTACCGGGTTCAAAAAATGTCATTATTTGAAAGGTAAAATTTATTTTGATATTTATAGATGGTAGATGGAGTTTGGTCATTGAAATGCATAGTGTAAATTTGGTTCTGCTTCATTCAGGAAAATTTCTTGATAAGGATAGAATTATGACTTTTACATAAAAGATATGTAAGTTCTAAATAAATGGTACAAAGGAGGGAAAATGAAGTTTCCCTGGTGGTTAGTAAGTGCCCAGCATGATAGGCATTTAGCGAATGTTTGCTGAAGAAACAAAAGTAGTAGTCTGGGAAAGGGTTCATATGTCCGAAGATTCTAGAAACATGGGGAAGGAAACACAGAAGCAGAGACAAGCTTGAATTGGAAGTGTTTAAATCCTAAGATATTCAAGCAACTGGCAAAAGATAAGGAAGGAAGGAAGGAAGGAAGGAAGGAAGGAAGGAAGGAAGGAAGGAAGGAAGGAAGGAGGGAAGGAGGGAGGGAGGGAGAGAAGGAGGGAGGAAGGGACGGAGGGAGGGAGAGGGAGAAAAGAATAAAGCTAGACAGATTTGGTTATTTGAAGAATAAACTAGATGTCAGCCTCAAAAATCCACCTTCTTGAAAGGTTTGCAACCCTCAGAAAAATGGGTCTGAATGCTCAAAACAGGCCAAGTCCAAGACAAAGACAACCTCATAATGACTCCCTCCTGCCACTCACAAGAAGAATTTAAATCACCTCTATCTACAAAGAGAAGATGAAGTACTGGAGAACTGAAAAGGTAAACGCAGGAACTCCCCCAGATCTCTCAGCTACAGGGTCATCTGTGACACATCTGTATTCTGATCACTAGAGGGAGACAGGGCAGCCATCAGCAACCCCCCACCCCGTCCGGCCTCGCCCCTTAGACCTGACAGTCCCACAAGGGCATCTCTTCTTAGCCAACTGTGTATCAGGCAGGCAGTTTACAGCATTAGCCACCCACAAATCTTTTAACTTTGGGTTAACTGTTCTCTCCACCTTCCCCCCCTACTTACAAAACTAGGGTGATGCTATTTTTCTACTCAGAAGTTTTATAAATGAAGCTTACAACATCAGATTCATATTCACCTTTGAGATGTGAGTTCTGCATAGCTGGAACATACTCTTATTCCGTATTTTCACCCTGTAGCCTTCATTTCAATTATCAGCATGCTGTAGGCACAACTGCCCTACATGCATGCACAGGCATGCAAACACCAGTTATCAGGATTAACAGTCAGGCTCTCCGTTGGCATTGATGCATTATTCACAGTGAGCTACAGAAAGTTTCAGGCTTGACACTGGAGGCCACAGAATTAAGGAAGTGATGCAGAGGTGCCGTAAAGTCGGCGGGCCAGAAGGAACAAGATCCTGCTCAGAAGCGATGGTGTTACATTTATGACGAGGATGACTAGAGAAGCAATAAGCACAGCATCCTCTGCCTGCGGGGGTTCACACTAATACAGGAACCTGGGCACATCTCAGCATCTCCGTGCCCCTCAGGGCTAGGTACTCGGGCCCCCAAGCCCTGGCCCATGTAAATAGTGGGACTAGGAAGTCCAGCACCCATAGGCAGCAGGGGGCACACATCACTTTGCATCTAGAAACATTTCCAGGCATGGTGGCCACTGTCCATTATAGCAGCACGATGTAATATCAAGTTACCAATAATCTAGGCTACCTACAATCCTAAGGTAGCTCTAGAAACTACAGGGCCCAGACAACTGTTGAAATAGATCACTGGAATAAAATCTTACAAAGGTTTAGAAATACCCTTGCGATTGAATGCCTCACAAGATTGTCTTTTTGAAAACAAAAACATCTTCACATCTCAATCCTAAACCTGATAAAAAATTAACCCCCAAAAGAATTACTGCAAATCGGTGATACATCAGTTGTGAAATAACGCTCTCTCATGTGCATCTCTAGATAGTACACAAAGTATACGAGAGGAAAGGATTTGAAATGAATCCTTTTTCAAACCAGGTTGAGGGTACAGCTTGGTGGTAGAACAATTCCCTAGCACTAAAGTAAATACCACAGCACACATTCTAAATCTTTCATGAGATTGTAGAATTCAATGCTTATTGAATTCTACAATAAGCACACTAGGAAGGATTAAAATCTCTTGCTGTGCTAGAATTTTGTGCAAAATATGTTATGCCAATAAGTGGGTTATCAAGGTTTTGGAAAATACTAATTATACAACTTTTTTGTCATGTTAGTACTTCATGTACAATCTCCCACATTGCCACTAAAGACATGAAGTTACAATCAACGAAGGAGTGGGATTTCTCTGTCATGGGGCAACTGTGGTAGCTACAGACAGCAACAAATTATAAACCTTTTATGAACTTATTGAACACAACCAGCACCCCACTTTCTTAGGTCAACTGGCGCCCTCATGTGTGGTCTTCCATGCACAGTGCCCCTTTTGCAGGTTGACATATGGACATCTGGTCGAATGAGAACTACACAAACACCTGACTGTTTCACAGCTGACTCAGAGAGGCTCCAAGTTCAGAGCCCCAGAATGCTGGGAGTCTGCTGTGGATGCAGCAGTGCTTCCTGCTCAGGTGGCTCTGGCAGCCACATGGGTTGTAGATACCAAGAAGCTCAAGAGTGTGATTGCTCACGGAAAGTCATCCAACAAGGTCACAATTCGCACATATCCTTCTGCTGCTCTGCACCTGCTCCCAACCAGTCATTCTAAAAACTGTCATGGCAAGACCTTGAAAATAGCCAGGAATGCAAGACCCTGGTGAGAAAGAGAGGGAGAGAGACAGACAGACAGACAGAGACAGAGAGAGGAAGAGACAGAGAGAGAGGGAGAGACAGAGGGAGAGAGAGATACAGAGAGAGAGATAGAGGGAAAGAGGGAGAGAGAGAGGGAAAGAGACAGAGACACAAAGACAGAGAGACAGAGACAGACACAGAGAGACAGAGGGGGAGAGAGAGAGAGACAGACACAAAGACAGAGATACAGAGACAGACACACAGAGACACAGAGACAGAGACAGAGACAGAGACACAGAAAGACAGAGACACAGAAAGAGAGACAAAGAGAGTCAGAGACAGAAACAAAGCAAGAGAGAGACAGAGAGTGAGAAAGACAGAGACAGACAGAGAGACAGGAGAGAGGGAGAGAAGGAGGGAGAGACAGACAGAGAACATACACATGTTGCCTACCTGTGCAGACTGAGAAAGAAAACAAACTTTGGCTTTCAACGCATTTTAACACTTTGCCCTTTAAAAGTACTTTTAATTATTAATACCATGTAAATCATTGCAATGAAAACAAGGCTACATTCTTTGGGGACTTTCTAATATTTCAAAACTAAACCCACTCTGTATTCTGAAGGTTCTCAAAGCACAAAGTGTGTTCATGAATTACATGCTAATAATAGCAACAGATACAACCAGTCATGCAAAATGATATTTCAAAGTAATCATCATTCCTGTTCTTGCTCATCGTAGAGAGTGTAGCTAGTTAACACCTCAAAAACATACCTCAAGGCACTGCAATTCAAGTGGAAAGTGTAACAAAAACATGTGTTGGCCACTTAAGCTGGCATTTAAATGTGGCACTAAAAACGTAATTCACACCCAACTTCATCAATCACCGACCAATCTTACTTTGCATCTTGGCTACCAAAAGAAAATGGGATTTGTTTCCCTGAAGAAATATGTCACTGCTGTGCTTGAATTATTAAGCTTTACTCTTACAGAGAGAAATGGAATCAAAAAAAAAAGGAAAAAGGAAATAAAGTTAGTCTCAGGTTGCCCTCTGCAGTCTCACTGCAGCACTGCTCATCCAAGTAGCTCCTGATACCCGAATAGCACCAATTAGCAGTAGCCAGAAAAGGACACTACGTGACTACTGGCACCTGTACGTGAAACCAAGAGGGGAGCAGTTATAGGTAAAGGACACTGTATTAAAAATTTGCATACTTTAACAAATGCTAGAAATTCGCCAAAATACTCTAACACTAAACGTGTACCCTGGAAAATCAAACTGAATAGTTTGATTAATATTAAATGTCAAATAGAAAAAATGACGTAGATGTCATCTCTAAAACCCCCTTCATACATTATGTCTTTCTCACCATCTCAGCTGTTGCAAATTCCTGTTATTCCTTCCTCTCCAAAGGACAAGAGCCCTGCTAACACAGAAGCCTCAAAAGCGTAAGTGCAGTTCTAATGACTAAAATAGATGGCATTCCAGTAATGGGCAACTTCAATAATAAATGAACATGAAGGCCGAAGGGAGCAGAGAGGGAGAGATGGGGAAAAGGAGGAGTGCTTTTAATATTATAATCTAGAAAATTCTACAGCCAGGGACATCTGCAAGGAGATAAGAGAGAAACACTTCCATTTTCAACGCTATGGATTTAAACTACTGTGCTTAAATATATCAAGTGACAGCTTAATTCAGAGTACTGCACAGAATATATTTTCATTTTTTTCTAGAAAAAAAATGTTTCTGAAAGACAAGGTTTCCTTTGCAGGTTATACGTTTTTTCTATCATGATGAAGAGATGCAAAATGCTTTGTCTAAGCTCTTAAATATGCCTTCTCGGGCAGTAGTACAAAGTGCTTGCTAGGGAGAAAAAGTACGTAAAGCATTCCCATGAAGGGCACCAGCCTTTGTCCTGGCAATTTTCAAGCCTATACTCTGTACATTACAAAGCTGTATGGGAAAATACCCACTCAAGATGGGCAATTACCTGAAACAACTGCAGATTCTGTCAAAACCAAGAAAAATCATTTGGGGCAGTACCTTTGGAAGGCAGCTATGCTCACCACTATACCACCAACGCAAGGGGCAGTACCTTTGCCTGGCACTTAAGACAAAAAAGATTTGCTTCAGTATTAACTGTAGTTTTATTATATTCACCCCTGCATAAACAAATATTGTTGAAAACTGTGAATTTCAACAAAAGCAAAGATACTTTCTAATAAAGATTGGTTTCCTCTGGAAAAGAGCAATGTTAACATATCTGTGTATTCCCAGGTCTCTGAAAACAGTTTAACAGGACAAGATAATCATTTCCTTTCTTCTCAGTGACAGCTACTAAATTCAAAGACATTTTAAAAATGTACTAGAAGTAGGAATTTGGATTTCCATAAGCTAATAAGAGCTTTAGAAACAACACACAGGTAACATATCTATAAGCTTCTCAGTCAATAATTCATGAAAGGTTTAAATGGGATCCATCTTTAGCGGGTTTTAAAGTATTACTGCAACCTATCTATTTTTTTTAACATCCATCATTCATTCATTCAACATTTATTAAGTGCCTCATATCTATTTGACCTGTACTTGTGATAAGGATTTTAAAATCTAGAGATACCTAGCCCATCCTTGAGGGTTTCACCATCTAGTATATGTTTATTAACATAAAGCCTCTTTTGTGTGGGAATGCTCCTGGTACTTGAACTGAGGGCCTTCACACCGAGCTATATCTTAAGTAGTTTTTAATTTTTTTTTTTCTTTTGAGACAAGGTCATGCAAAGTCACCAAGGGGCTCACACTGGATTCGAACTCCTACCTCAGCCTCCTGTGAGTACTGAGATCACAAAGGAATAACATCTCACTGGCAAGGCTTTATTGTTTTTAATGTGCAACACATAACATGTTTTTCCATGCTAACTTTGTTCCTTTGGTTCCTGCCACACAATAGGCACTGAAAGAAAAATTTGCTACCTGCATTCACCCCAGCTTCCTTGTTTACTAAAAAAGATGATATGGATTTGAACATGGTACCAGGAACCGGACTCAGGACCTCATGCTTGCCAGGCAGGTGCTGAACCACTGACCTAAATCCCCAGCCCAGTACAAAATTTCAAGCAAATTTTAAAGGTAAAAGAGACATGAACCCATATATTAAAGGTAAATTATGGGCTCAAAAAAGTTAAGGATTAGGATAAGAATCTAAAACATCTGATTTCCAGCTAACCTCCATCACTAGAGATGTAAACCCTTCCTCTTTTTGTTTTTTGTTTTTTGAGACAGAGTCTCACTATGTAGTCTAGGCTGGCTTTAAACTCACTATGTAGCCTCAGCTGGCCTTGAGCACCCAGGAAGCCTTCTGCCTCAGCCTCCGGAGTGCTGGCATTACAGGCATGCACCACCACACCTGGCCTTTCCTCTTTCCTAGAGTCATCCCTTGAGTGTTCATGCAGCTTCCACAGCTAGGAAATCACACTAGGTATAAGCAATTCCAACAAGACTCTGCCAGTCACTTTAACATCAGCTTCAGCTCCAAGACAGGAAGTCCGGCCCCCTGAAGCCTTGTCCCCTCCACCCTCTCCCAGCCCCCACAGCAGGGGCGGGAGCAGGGAGCAGTCACAGCACTGATCTGTTCACAGCCAGCCTCACACCACTCCACTCTCACAAGAGTACCCCACTGAGAACATGCTGGGACTGGAACCAAAGCCAGCCCGGGACCCCATGGGAACATCCGTCCCAGTTAGTGCATTCTTTCTGTGTTCACGCCACTGTCAGGTCTTGCGAATGACATCTCAGACCAATGCAAATGGCTCACAAGTCTATACCATCTCTCCTCTGTTGGTGCAAGGTAAAACTACATCATTCATTTTGGTGGAGATGTTACTGCTCATTAGTAAAATTCCTGTGTAGTCAGTAGTCTCTGACAATCTTCCTTTTCAGGAAAGGCCATCTGTATCTAAATCACAGTGCATGCAGCAAGGGCGACAGACCCACTGACAAGGAAGCCCCATGTCAAGAGTAGATGATAAAGATGTGAATCAAGCACTGTGGGTGGAGGCAGAGGACCACAAGCTTTATCTTATCTAAATAAGAGCACCTCGAGAGCTATCTGACCTCAAAACAAATAACTTCAAAGCACATGATCTAATTACAAACAGGAACTGAGCCTGAGAACCGGTAGACCGTCTCCTGTGTAAAACACTGCCTTTGCAGAGAGTGCCACCTTCAGTGGCCACAAAGAGCATCTTTTTGGGGACCCAAAGAAATGATTTAATAATTAAAAGTGTAACGCTGGCTTACAATGATGATATCCAACAGAACCAAGAGAAAAACAATAGACTCACCGCTGGGAAGAATTGTTTGTTGTGAACTCTTGGACTTCACGTTCTGTTTGGCTTTGGTGGGTTTTTCTGAATTTCCATTGCTCTTCTTCCCTTTCCTCTTCACAGGCTGAGGAGATGAGTTATCGCTGGATCTGACTGTTGACTTAGACAGGCGATCATTTCCCTAAGTGGAGAAAGAGTGGACCCTTAGCAAAGGCAGAAGAACTCCCTGGAAGACTCCTGGCCCCAATAGTGGACAGCAGGACAGAGTGGTGACTCTGGGACTGTGCCTAACAATGCCACACTCATGCAAAATCATCCTACTGGAGACAAGAGAGGAGTCTAGCAGAAAAAAAAAAAAAAAAAAAAAAACAAGAGCTCACAAGGGCTGAGCGCTTGATATGCACTAGGTGCACTTCAAAATGACTGCCCTCTCATCTCGTGTCACCCTGTGGGCTCACACATGGGGCTCAGACCTGCCTAATGGCCCAGAGAAGCCGGCAGCCTCAGCTACTCTCTGCTCAGTGCACTTCTGAAGGACGAGCAAAGGAGGAGGAGGGCAGTGGCTCTCATTTTAATCTGCGAATGTAGAAACATCTTCTTAATTAGCTGTCACTGTGCACGTACCACACACACAACCCTGTGGTTGTAGAAATGTTCCAGTGTTAACTCATCTGTTGGTGACCAGCATGGTGTTCAACAATTACAGATAAAGGGGCAAGGGAGATAGCTCGGTAGTCCAAGCATTTGCCTGGCAAGTGCAAGGATCCAGGTTCAATCCCTGGTACCACATGCTGTGCTGGCCTAGGAACCCTGGGCATGATGAGATGGCCACTGAGTCCAGGAGTGGTGGTGCACACCTGTAATCCCAGCTCTGGGGAGGCTGAGACAGGAGGATCACTACAAGTCCAAGCTGCATAGGGAGACCATATATACACATATATATAAAGTTTTAAAAAAGAATTGCAAATGTGGAGCACTACAGAGATATAAGTAGCTCAGGACCTCATGCACCCACTGAGCTGTGTTCTCTGCTTGTCCCCTACTCCTGTAAGGCAACCACAGGTGATTACATCATCAGTGGTGGCCCCTGGTTCCCACATGGCTCTCACAGTGAAGACCTTGCCCCTGTCAACAGTGGGCACCTGGACACAAGTGCCAAGGTGTTCTTCAGAGGCTACTGGTACTGCCTATGCAGCCCCGGGAGCCATATCCAGCAGTGGCCACTGCAAGGAACAGCTGTGCAGATGCTAAGGTGCTGCTTGCTCCAGTATGAAACCCCCTCCCAACACAGAAGCCCTGGCTGGAGGGGGCTTAGTGCTCACCCCACTGAGTGTTCAAGGTGCAGGCTTCAGGTAATACAAAGAGTGTGAGTTTTAGAGACCCCAAGCCCCTGGCTCAGCCACAGCTCTGTCACTGTCTACAGGGCCATGGGCTAACTTCTCATTCTATTGAGCCTCAGTGTCCCCATCAGTTGAACTGGCTTCTAGAACCTGTCAGAAGGTATACTGTGAGAATGATGGGGGACACTGTAAAGGAGCTGGTCCACTGCCTGAGAATGAGTATCAGGGTGCTTTCTCCATGAACAGAGGTTAATATCTTTTGCTTTAAAAATCACACCAAACTCACACAATAATGAATGCAATCTTTATGCAATATCTGTGCTATGCTACTATCTGAAAATAAATGTAATGCTATTAAACAAACAAATCTAACTAGAAACCTATTATAACTGCTCATTTCAAACATTTATATATTCAGTCATCCAAGAACATTTAAATGGTTTTAGCTATCACCCAATTAAGAACAGAAAAATCTGCAGCCTTACAAATGAAGTTATTTATGCTATTGTGTCATAGCCTACAAGGAAATTAATTATGCATAGATTTATTAACAGTATGGAAACTTGCCCAAATCTATAACACTTCTTTGCATAATTTGATTTCCTATTCCAACTGCAATTCAAACATGCAGTTTCCATTTAATTATTACATTAGCTGCAACCAGATGTTTTTCTTCATTTTTTCTTTCCTTTCAGCAATTCCTTCTAGCAAGACCATAAGCTGTCTGACAGAAGAGACAGTTAATACAATTATAGTGGAGATTCTAAAGTCATCAACTGAGCCTCGCATTCCAGTCATTTTGAATGGATTCTATTCATCCCAAGGCTTTTAAGTTGTAGACACTTTAGGTGACAAAAACCACCCTTCACAAGCAGCTAGAAGATCCAGAGACTGATAGACTATGCTGGGCACACAGGAAAGCTCTAATTATGCTAAACAGAAACCTGATGGGGATGCGCAAAAGAGTGATCAGGGAGCCCTGAAACAAGACTAGTTGATGCCAAGAACTGCATCAGGTGCATCTTTCATAGCTGACAGTCCCCCATGAATTCAGGTTTGGGTGTTGATAACTGATTGCCACTCTTTGTGTAAAAAGTAAATGAACCTGAGAGAAAGAACTGTTCTGAGTTTCAGCTGGAAATGACTGATGTCTTCTTAATGAAAAGAAAATGCCTTGACTCTGTTTAAGTGTTCATAACATAAACATAGACCATTATATATAAGTGTATACAAAAGATACATAATGGAGATCAGAAAATTTATTTTCAGAGACCACCCAAGCCCCTACTCCTGTAAGGCAACCACAGGTGATTACATCATCTGAAGCAACCCAGAGCACAAGCCCACTGTGGAACCCTTCAGGCTAGAGGTAAGACCCAACCAGCTGATTCAGGAGCAGAACATCTTGCCAGAGTGACACAAAGGGTTCACCTGCAAGGCTGCAGCAGGAAGAAGTGGAGCACAGCAGCCAGACCCAAGCCACACCCACCTGGAGGAGCCTGAACCTCATAGATCCGGACCTGGTCCTAAGGTAATAACTCTATATAAGCTATACACCAAAGGTCAAAACTCAGTAGTATTCAAAATGACAAAGAGAAGAAACAAAAAGCAGTCTCAGGCCCCAAGTCCACCCAGTACAAATGCAGAAAACCCTAGCATAGAGGAAATTAGAAATCACATGCCTGAAATCTCTGAAATAATAGCATTGGAAGTAAAGAAACAACTGCAGAAAGGTATAGAAAAAATCAGATCAGAAATAATTTCTAAATTAAAAACGTAGTTATAACTATAATCAAAGAAGTACTAAGTGCTTCTAAAGAATACACTGATAAAAAATAGAGTAGAATATAAAAATGATGGAACCTCTGAATAAGCAATATAGGAAAGAAATAGAATGTATGAAACAGATTCAAAGAGATATATAGGAAACTAAAACCTCAATTATAAGCTGGCAAATCCATTTGAGTGAAAGTGAAAATAGACTTTCTCACCTTAAAGACACCATTGCAGCTAGTGAAAAAGTAAGCAAAGATCTCCAGAAAACAACTAGAATGCAGGAAAAAACAATTCAACACCTACAAGATGATGCAACGATGAACAATGTGAGACTAATAGGCATCAATGAGAAGGAGTCAATATAAATGATACAAAAAGAATATAGGCAGAAGTAATAGCAGAAAACTTCCCAAATATGGGGCAACAATCTGACATTCAGATAACTGAAGCATATAGAACTCCAAATAACATCAACCCAATTGAATCCACTCTCAGACATATAACAATCAAGATCCCAGAAATTCAGCACAGGAACAGTTTACTAAAAGTCACTAAAGAAAAGAAACAGATCACATTTAAAGGAAAACCCATCAGAATAATGGCAGATTTCTCTTCACAAACCATCAAGTCAAGAAGAGCATGGAGCAAAGCACTCCAAGTCTTGCAAGAAAACAAATTCCAACCCAGACTGATATACCCTGAAAAACTCTCTTTCAAGTATAATGGAGAAGTAAAATACTTCCATGACAAAGAACAACTAAAGAAGTTCATGATGACAGAGCCAAGCCTCATAGACTACTAAATGATGTTCTAAAGAGGGAGCAAAATGATCACAACCCCATGACTGAGAATGGAAAGAACCCACCAAATAAGGCAAACAATTAAACAAGAGAATAAGAGGTATACAATAGTAGTCTTTCAGTTATTCTTTTGTGTACAGCAGTAAAGTATTTCTATCAGCACACTCTACAAATGGACTTCTCTTGAACCCTATTGGTCAAGATTGCACATGGGACTACATGGTGAATTTCAAGGAAACAGCTGGCGCTCAGTCCCACAAGTGACACCTGGCCACCAGTATGTGTCATGGTCATTATCCATGCCCACAACACACTAGAACTTTGTGCAATATCCTATCCCCAGACTGTCAGAAGTGATGGTCATTTATTTGTCATTCCAGTATTTATCTTATGTTTTATTCTTAGTACTTCTTTACTATCATGAAAACTTTTTCTTAGTTCAATTATTTTGAAACATTTAATTTTTAATTAGTATTTAATTTTCTGAATATTGCTTAATCTTAATTTTTGTTTTAAGATTTATACTATATCTTTGAATTGCAATTTGTCTAAAAGACATCATATGATATCTTCTAGTATTAGAAACTTTAAAAAGTATATTTCCATTTTCTGTTGACTTTATATTACTTCTTCCCTGTCTTTTATACACATATACACACACACACATATATAAAAAAATAAATGAATATGTGTAGAACCCAAAAAAAGAAAAGAAAATTTATTTTAATACTTGGTTATACCAATTATACGTTACAGATAATTAAAATATATGTAGTTAGGAAGGGGAGGCAGGAATCAGGAAAGAGGTCTTTTGTTTTCTGAGGCCCTGTATTGGTCCTGCAATCTGAGTACAGCTCTTGCTATTGCTATTGGGGGGCATAAGAGATAAAAGGGGCTTTGTCAACTCACACAACTATATTTGGTAAAACTGAATACTTTTTATGGAGGGACAGCCAAATAGTTCAACAGATCAAAGCACCTGTAAGCAGGCACAGGGGCCAGGAGTTCGATCCCCAGGCCTGCTGTGCTGGCCCTGCCCACGGGGTGTGCTGAGATAGCAATTGAGACTGCGCATGGTAGCGAGTGCCCGTAACCCCAGCTCTTGGGAGACTGCAAGCAGGTGGATCACTATGAGTCTGATCTAGTAGTGAGACCCTGAACACCCTGTACACCCTTCCTAAAATGCCTCTTATGTTCTCCCTACATGTTAGTAATGGTATCTGTCACATTTAGTAAGTATTGTTATTCGCGTTTTATAACCAAAGCAAATCACTGCTGAAGCCCTGATTTTCCTATGCACTGAAGCATTCTAATGCTTCCTGTAGAGTACGTGTTGTGGTTTGTGTCTAGCTGTCCCCACAATGCCTCATGCAGTCATGGGGCGGACTCCTACAGTTTGTGATTAATTTATGATCCACTGGGATTACGGATAATCCAAGGCTGCGATTATGGGTCTGAGTACTGCTGGATTTATGGGGGTGAGTACTTCCCCAGCCTGGGGCAGGGAGCCTGAATCAACTTAAGGGAATCAGACTCCCTCTCTCTGTTGCCACTGTTGCTGCCTCTCCTCCCACTTTGGTTCTCTTGCTCTTTGCCACCACCATGAATGGCTGCCCTCTGCCAGGTGCCCCTCTGCCTTGGAGCCAGCCGAGTATGGACTGAAACCTCCAGAAACTGTGAGCTAAATAATCCTTTCCTTCCTTCAGTTTAGGTGTTGGATATGTGTCCCAGCAACAAGAGAAGAGTAACCGAGACAGCATGATTCCCTGAAACAGGCATCCCAAAGTAACAGCTTTATGGCATTATCTCAAAAACGGAAAGAATGAAAAAGTAGTCTAATCTAATAGGGCATCCTATGAAAAGCTAGGCCCCGTGCTAGACTTCAGCCACTGCCCTGTGTATAAAACACAGGAGATACAGTTGAAAAATATGGTAAATGCTTAACTTTGAAAAAACTTACTATAAAAGACACTGCCAATAATCCCCTCAAAATACTCTCCTTGCAAGCATGTTGATCGCATTGTTCTTCATACTCTCTGAAGCGGTTCTGGAAGGCCTCTTGCCAGAGTCTTTAGCAGTGCTGTTGGGGCTGCCTTGGTGTCCTGAGTGGATTCAAACTGTCTACCTTTTTCATGGTCATTTTGAACGTGGAGAAGAGCCAGAAGTTGCCCGTGGCAGAGCACTGAATAATTCAGGGTGGCCAGGGACACAGCGTTGTGTTGTGAGCCTGCCCTTCCGCCACATGGCCCTGTGATCACAGCTAAAGCCACTCACGAAAGGCAACTTCCAGAACTGCTTCAGAAAGTGGCAAGAATGATGGAACAGTTGTGTTCGACGTGAGGGGGTGGATTTTGAGGGGGATCAATGGCACACAAAAAAATAAGCTTAAATACTCACTGTGTATTTTGGCCACTGTTTATAACTCACAGGATTGCAAACCTACAAAAGCCAAAACCAACCGTGCCATCACCCCTCATTATAGAGAAACTGAGGTTTGGGTTCGATGTTTTATCATTCCCTGGGCTCTTTCCCAGAATTCACCTAATTCTGATTTCTCTCATTACCGCAGCAAAGCCATTCCAGCCTCACAAAAACATGCCAGAAACAAGAGACCCTGAAACATCAAATCTGCAAGTTTTGCGAGAGGGACATGGTGCCGCCTCTCAGCACCCCCTGGATTCAGTTCCTCCCTGGCGAAACTGGTCCCGCAGGAGCACTGGACTACCACACGTTCATAACCTTTTTGGCAGTGACTCTGTGATAACCAGTAACGACAGTCACGCGGTGTTTAATAAAAAGTTAGAAGGCATCATAGTGACTTGTAAATTACTACTACAGACTACTCCATCGTATTACTGCTGCGTGGTGCCCGCGCAGTGCTGCCGCCCGGCGAAGAGCGCGGCTGGCGCTAACACGTCTGTCCGGTAGGGGGCTCCCTGGCTGAGCGGCGCCCCTGCCCCAGCCTTCCCAAAAAGCAACACAACCCAGATGCCTCTTCTGCATCCTCTTTGAATCGCAGCCCAAACTGTCCACACTCGCTCATCGCCCCGGGTCCCGTTCTTGCTCCGCACGACGCCTCACAGGCTGTCCCAGAGCCAGGTCCCCGCGAGTCACCTCCAGCCCCCTTCTTTATGCAGCACAGCAAGTTCCAGAAGCCGTGCGGAAAAGTAAATTCCCGAAGCCCTGTCCTGTGTCCCTTTCCAGCAGCGGGTGGTTGGAGGTCGAGACCAGCTGTCCTCCGTCTCTGCTCGCCCCTCCTCTGCTCCTCCGGCACAGAGACCCCATGGAGCACGCACATTAGAGGAACCGGGCAATAGAATTCATCCTGGCTAAGTACCCAGTTGATGACTCCTCTCCCTGCCCGTGTCCACCCTGGACACCCCACTCCACACGCAAACACCGGCTTGACGCTGGCATCCCTGCAGAGCCTCACCCACCTGACCAGGTGCACGGCCCTCTCATGCTTTGTCCTCCCGAATCTGATGTGTTATGCTCAGCCCTGGCTGGTGGCAAAGGCGTCCTGTGAGTGCTCTGCCTCCTCCCACAGGACTCATCTTCCACACCCCTGGGGTTCAGCATCTCTGGACACCATGCCCCAGAACAGGGCCCAGGACAGAATCCGGCCTCAGAACCACAGCGAGACAGGGAGGGGGCAGGTGAGTCCACCAAGAACCACAAACTAAGGCAGAGCAACGCAGAGGCCACTGCCCTTGGCCACTTGCCCCTGACCTGCCACACACCTAGGGCCGCCAGCCACCCCTCAGCCTCCTACTTTTATTCTTGCCCTGCACCTCTCTGTGGACATCACAGCCAAAGGACCTTTGGAAAGCATCCATTAAATTGTGCTGTTCCCCCTCCAAGGTCCCACCCAGCTTGCACCAAGGAATAGAATCCAAATGCCAGCCCAGCCTGACCCAAGTGTGATGGTCCTGCCTCTCCGCCTCTCTGACATGAGCTCAGACTGACCTGATTGCCTGTCACCCTCCTCCCACACTGCTCTTTACCAGGCTCTGGGTAACTCAGTGGCCCCCCTGTTAAGGAGTGGTCCCTTGACATCTCTGTGTCATACAATTTTTTACAAATTAGTGCCCTGACACATTTCAGCTTGCTCATAGTACTACTGCTATCAGAAATCATTCATACATTTGTAAACTGAAAGTCTGGGTGTCCACCTGCAATACACACACACACACACACACACACACACACACACACACACACACCCTGACTATAATAAAAGCTTCCTGGGTCTGAGTCCTTGTCTCTCTTCACGACTGCACCCAACCACCATAGAGCACTTAGCACTCACTCAGTAAGAGCATGGTGGCCAGATGGCCAGAAGAGCTGGCAGGGAGTGTTGTGGGGACACTAAAAGCAGGGCACCAAACCTGTTGGTATCTTATTTTTCCAAGCCATACATGGAACTATGTTTGATGCTTTCGGGTCTTTGCTTTCCAAGGGATGGGACTATACCTTTGCAACCTTTGTTTAAGAGTCTTTTCCTCGGTGCCCCTCCCACACACACCTGTAGACATTTGTTTTACTGTGTGTCTCACATTACTCTTTCTATACTTTAGTTATACGGGGATTTGTGGATCCTTGGTTCAACCCTTGCCTCCCTGAGCACACCAGGAGTCCAGGCAGGGCAAGGACTCATAGGTGGCTTTCTCTCCTCCTGATCTCCCAGGACTCGGTATCAGCAGGGGGAACACAAAGTAATCACTGTTACAAGGGCCATTGTTCCCAACCAGAGGCTGAGAGAGACAGAAAACCCCAGGTGTGCCCTAGGCTGTGCATCTTTGAGTAAGAGATGCATTATGCTTTTCGCTGAAAAATTTAGATTTTAAATTTCAGAAGAATAGACATGGAATTCCAAATTTCAGTGGCCACAAATGTGAAGAGTTGAGCCATAACCTTGGTCCTGGTGTCAGCTTTCCTCATTCTCTGGATCAGTTATCCAGTGACACTGGGTGTTTTTCAGCCTCACCCCTCAGCAAGAAGGGCTGGGCTAACAGTGGCATGGCCTACACAAGGAATTGGACTATGAAACAACAAAACATGATTCCCCGACTCTGCATTCATGGGTTTTATGTGGCTGTTTCATGGCAGTCTCTGCTCCTCAATTAACACCGTAGTCACAGCTCTGTCTGCCACCATGACATCCTTGACAGGCTTCCACGGCTTGCTGAGCACTTCCGCTGGATGTCATGATAACACTGCCGAGCGGACATGTTTGAAATAAAGCAGGTCATTATCTCAGGCATCCCCAGCTCAGAAATTCTGTGGCCATCTCTGGCTGCCACCTCTCTCTGAGCCCTGTGTGTGGGCATCCATCCCACAGGGCCAGTGCCTGAGCTCCAAGCAGACCCTGGGCTCCATCCTTCCCTGTTGCAAGCACCAGAGAAACCTTGGACAAGTGGCTGCTGCTCTCTGTCTCCTTTATCATCTTAAAGGCAGCTCATCAGGATACCAGCACTGGGGATTGAAGAACAATAAAGAAAAGCAAGAGAATGGAATGCAATCCCCACATTCTACATGCCTGGGTATCTCTAAGGATTCACTCTTCCTCTTCTGCAGGAACATGGTACAGTACGGAGCCCTCAGTGGTCACAGATGCTGGCCAGCACGGCCACTGGCCACCTGCTCAGTCTCTTCTGGTCCTCTGTCCATGCCTCCCCAAACCCCTGTGACCTGTGCATTTTCCCCTGAGGAGGTCCCGATGGCAGTGCTCTGGCTCAGTTTCCTTGTGGCCAGAGCTCACTGACTCCTTTTCCCCTAAGTACTCACTGACCTCAGCATGTCTTTGATGTGTAGCTTTCACTTGCTTTCTGCCTTTGCAGCCTGACACCTCTGTTTCTATTAGATCCTGTGCTTCTTGAGGACAAGAACAGTGTCAGAAATACAAGAGACCTGGCTGGTGATTGCTCATAAACATCTGTCTGTTGCACTGAGTTCACCACTATTTTTGCACACTGAACTCATTTTCAAGAGTGTCACATGACACAGGGGGCTGATGGTATCCTTGGCCACTGGTCATTTTTCTGAAAAAATCAGGATGTTGCTTTGCTAATTCAGGGTAGGGTGGAGGATGTCACACCAGAGCTGGTCACTGCTGGGGGTTCCATCAAGAGGGAGAGGAGAGAAAGAAGGCTTGCCCAGAGCAGCCCTGCAGCAGGCCATGAGGTCAGGCCTGAGGGGAGTCTGGGCTCCCCCTGAAAACAGGTCTAAAAGTTACCTATTTTCTTGTCACAGTTCCTACATAATTAGAGTTTAATAAATGTTTGTGGAACAAACAATGAATGGATGATGAATGGAAAAGATTTGGAAATAGATGTAAGAAATTGAAATGATTTTTAATCTTTTAGAGAAAATAACTGGAGATTACCATTTTTCTTATTAAAACTTCCTTTTGATACTTTTTCTGAGGTAGAAACCAAGGCTGAGTTGACCACTGGTATGACCTAGTAAGATGGTTCTTTTAATTGCATGTTGTTATTGCCCAGATTCCAATTATACCATAAAATATATTGGAGGTATATATATATTAAAAAAGAACCTGAAATCTATATTCTAAAACTACAGTAGTCCCTTGCTATTTCACAGTTCAACTTTTGTGGACTCACCGTTTCACAGGTTTTCAAAAAATATTCATCCAAATTATTTATCACAGATTTTTTTATATTGCAGGCTTCTCAGTACAGTACAGTAAATGTATATTGTTAAAATGACCTAGGTTTACAAATTTAGAAAATGGTTAAGAACATTGGAATTGTTTTTGTAAGTGTGGGAAAGGTTTGTAAGAGTGTAATAAAGGCTTATAAAACCTTAAAATATATATAAATACTAAAACAAATATAATGTCACTACTTCACTGATCTTCACTCACTGAAGGGCTGCCTGGAACATAACCTCCGTGGCAAGTGAGGGACCTCTGTATTAATTGTGTTTTGGGTCCCTAATTATAACTTTCAAGTTCTAGTATTGGTTCCCATAATTGTTTATAAGCCAGAAGACAGTCAACTCTTATTTCTCTGACTTTAATTGAAACCCAAAGGACTGTCTCGCATATAGAAATACAGGACATTAATGAGAAAAAGCTTCTGATACTTACGCTCCCTTTGGATTTCCTTGATCCTACAATGGGAGGCAATGAAGAGGCTTTCTGACTGTGGAAAGAAACTGCAATTCAGATATCTGAATGTCATTTACAAACAATATACAACACAAAATAATTGTCAGCCAAACCCAGGAGTCAAGTATTTATTGACATTTTTGTGTCTCACTAGCATAAACTCCAAATTTCATTTCAAAAGATTTTTAATATTTCCTTGTATACTACATTAAGTGATTCTTTACTTCTTCTTCTTTTTTTTTGGCAGAACTGGGGATTGAACTCATGCCCTTGAGCTTGACAGGGAAGCGCTTATTCCTCTGAGCCATCTCCCCAGCCCCTCATTAAGTGATTCTTAAAAATAAATTTTACTTTAAAATAAATTGAAATATTTCCATCACATTTTTATTCAGCTCCCCAAATTTTCTCTTTATAATTTAAAAGAATTATTATGTGGTTGGTTTAAAAAACATGAATTCGCCGGGCATGGTGGCGCATGCCTGTATTCCCAGCACTCAGGAGACTGAGGCAAGCAGGATTGTGTGAGTTCAAGACCAGCCTGAGCTACAAAGTGAGCTTAAGGCCAGCCTCAACTGCATAGTGAAACCCTGTCTCAAAAAGACAAAAAAAAATAAAAAATAAAAATCATGAATTTTCATTGCTTTTCTGATGTCCACTATGTGAACATTTATATTCAGAGAGCTTTCACAGCAGTCATTGTTGCCAAAAGTAATTCTTTTTTAGATCTTAAGTTGCTTTACACAATGTCTACATTGTTAACAAAAGACCCATCTGGAAACTCAACTGGAAGTCTGCAAAGGTAGGACACATAAATAAAGACAAATCTTACTAGCAGACCACGATGAGTAACCATTTTCATTTTACTACCAGGGGCACACTGCAACTCACAATAGGGAACCCTGGTGTCTTCAGCAGAAATTGCTAAAGGGCTTGGTTCATTTGTTTGCTTTTTGGTTTTTTTGTTTTTGTTTTTTTTTTTTAAGAACCAGGGATTGAACCCAGGCCTTTGCACTTGCCAGGCAAGTGCTTATTCTACTGAGCTATCTCTCCAGCCCTGCAGGGTTTGGATGAGTAAGAATCGTTAGCAGTAAGTCCGCTGGTGAATAATTCTCGGGTGCCAGGAAAACGCATGCTCCTCACAGCTCACGCACTATCCCTGAAATTTCCTCTCTTCCGTGTCTCATTTAGAGCCACCAAGGGACACAACTTGACAAATCATGGAAAATACTCCAGGGAGAGTTGTTCTATCTCTGCAAGGGACAACCTCAAAAACTTGGTTTGTACAATAAAGTGGCCACAGAATCTCTGCGGAAAGCAACACAGAATGGATCTCAGGGCACACTGAGAAGGCCAAGAAGTCCCAGATTGGGGGTCAAAACCATCCTGCGCAGTGCAGCTGGGCACCCACTGAGCTGAGATAAAGCTCCTTTGACAGCACGTGACTTCACACGGAGACTAAAACATTCATAGTGCATCATACGCAATCAGAAGCATCATCCTTAACTTGCATGTAATAGACACTCAGCTGTTAATTTGTACAAGTACATGATAATGCTTTTATAATCTATAGTTATTAAAGGAGGTGTGAAGTATTATATTGGATTTTTTTTTCTTTAACATCTTTGGGAGTTTTTATCCAAACCAACTGAAAAAAAACAAATCATTTGGTCTAGCTAAATTGTTAAGATGCTGAAATTCCCATAAGGTTTACATAGAGAAGCTTATTGCCCCATATCTTCTACACAAGAATAAATCTTTCTGTTTGCTATAATAATAATAGGCTGGGGAGATAGATCAGCAGTCTAAGTGCCTGCCTGGCAAGCTCAAAGACCAGGGTTCGATTCCCAGTACCACACGCCACACTGGCCACCAAATCAGGGCATGGTGGTGCATGCCTGTAATCCCAGCACTGGGGAGGCTGAAACAGGAGTATCACTACAAATCTGAACTGTGTAGCAACTGAGACCTTATACCAAATAAATAAGTGATAAAATTAATAATACTCATAAATACTACAAGAGTCTTTTTATAAATTCAAAAGAATTTAGATCTTTATTCTAAATTCAAAAAAATTTAGATTCCTATGCCAAAAAAAAAAAAAATAGGTTAACATGTATCATTCATGTGTGCTTTTCATTCTACACAATAAATAAGATTGTCAGTTATAAAAAAAAAAATGTAGCTGTGGTCAGCAGAAGGCCCTGTGCTATTTCAAGCGCTAACTAAAGCCTGAAAAGCATGAGGGGCAGGAAGACTTACCCATAAGGCCTCCTCATGGTGGACTTGTCAAAAAGCAACTCACTGTAAGGCAATTTCTTAAACCGATCTCTGCCAACAGCCACGTAGAACTGTCCATTCTGCAGCTCCTCCCCATTCTCAACAAGCTTGCCTTCTAAAGTATAAAGTCTGTCAAAAGATCAGCACCAACAATTTGAATTTTAACAAGTGTTGAAAGGACTGCTTTGAATTACAAAGTAAACTAAAACCACCTGGTCTGAGGTGCATGTGTTATTCTCCTAATTATTGAACTATAAATGTCTCAGAGCCACGAGATTCCGTGAAAAGCCTGCTCTATGATGTAGATCCGGTTGCTCTCTAGATGTGTAAGATTTCCTCCAGTAGGTGTGACCACTGACCATGGGGATTCCATAGTGCTGCCATAATATGACTTTAGAGGAGGAAAAAAATAAGAATGACTTGTACAGACATCGAGTTTGAGGCCAGCTTGAGAAGCTTAGCAAGACCTTGTTTCAAAATAAAAAGGGCTGGGGAAGTAGCCCAGTAGCCCCGGAGTGCCAACTCCAGCGTACTGGTGCCACCACCACCGCTCCCCAAGAGAGCTCAGCTACCATTAAAGATGAATTTTCCTACTTACATTTGTGAGCACTGTTTAAATGCATTTTCCCTGTATATTTGTTGGGCTGACAAGCTGCTGGGTATATTCTGTATAAGAAGAACCCCCCCCAGCCAAAGTATCACAACCACCCACAGAGACTTGGTTGGAACCAAGGAGTCTGAGGCACAGAGGAGAAGCCAGGCCAAGGGCACTGGTGCAGAACCGCGCAGCGTTCGACCCATCTTTCCTGCCGCCTCCCAGCAGGAGAGCACATCCCACCCCACATCCAGGGGTTCACAAGCACCTTTTTTTACTCTAAAACCGCTGTGAACCACAATTAATGTGTCACTTATTAAAAGAATGGTGATAACTTCACTAGATGATCTGAAGTGCCCACAGACTTTTTTCTAAAGGAAGGAGCAAGGAAAGACCACTAAAGCTACGCCAGGGAAACAATACATAGTTTTGAAGGTGTCACAAGTCAATCGCTGGAAGGGTTTCAAGATGACCATTGTTCCTAGCTTTCTTACATTACCTATTAACAGTTATAACTTCTGCAAAGTCAAAAGGAAAAGTCTTGTCCTGTCTGTTTGTTCACTGACTACATAAGTGGCTGTATCATATGCAGCCCTGAGGAGTACTAAAAATAGTCACCAGCCCCCTGAAATGTATTTGTCCCATTAGCACAGTCAAAGACAGCAAAGCCTCTTGTTTTACTGTGTGATACTTCTGTTCCCGTAAGCCTTAATGTCAACACAACCCAGATTGTTGGTTCTCCCATCTTGCCCCAGACCAAGGGTTCTGAGCAGTGGAACAGCTCACATTTTGGACCCAAGGTTCTTGTTTAGCCAGGGAAGAAAGAAGGTGTCCTGGAGGTGGCAACCACTCTGGTCCGCAGCTGTGACTACCAAGCCAGGCTCTAGACGCTGCCAGCTGACCACAGGGGAGAACTGCACCTGGTTGCGAGTGGCTGGCCGCAAACCAAACATTTTTCTTTCATTTCCCTTCACACTGTTTAGATCTGAATCAGTAGTTAACTTTTATAGCTCTAAATGAAAGGGCAGCATAGCAGTGGACTCAGAACTCTCCAGCCAAGTTTAGACTAGTGTTTTCTATGAGTACCAGACAGAGAATATTAATGATCACATCTTGAAATCCTATTCTTTTAATAAGTAACATATCAAGCATGATTCCACTTTCTTGCATATTGCTGCGGTTGGCCCACTTTCTTCCTTTGCTACAAAACACAAGAGTCATAGACTTGGAGCCGAGCCAAGTCTCGTGGGACGCCTTGGTGTGTTAGTGCTGATGCGTACGAAGGCTGCTTGACATCATGCTGAAGAAGAGCAGGCTCATCCCAAACAAGCTCAACCAAGTCAAATCTCACCCACGTCTGGCCTGACATGAAGAATTAGGTTTCTCTAAGTATTCAAATGTTTAGGAAACATGTGGTTCCATTTCTGTATCACGGTTGCATATGTTTTATTTCTAAGTATGAATGTGTTTATATAAATACATATATACATGTATAGACTGGTGTATATATAGTAAATATATATATATATATATATATATATATATATTTGTCCATGAGAAGATATACTGAGATATGATATAATATATATGCGTACATACATCTTTGAGTACTTTATCATTCATTGGGTGAGATTGTACTTATGTAGATATCAAAAGACAACATAATATATAATTCACTATAATCTCACTATAGTCTCAGAAACAGATAAATCTAAGATAGTAAACTTAGTGATCATAAATTTTGAAAATTTGACTACATTGAAATTCAAATGGTTTATAAGCAAAAGAAATATTAAGAAAATATTGGGGCTGGAGAGATGGCTCAGTAGAATAAGCACTTCCCTGGTAAGCGGAAGGGTCTGAGTTCAATCCTCGGTTCTGCCAAAAAGAAAAAATATACTAGGAACACTTAAAAATCACATGAGAAAGGACCAATTAAAGGACACCATGAGTCAATAAAACAAGTGACAGTGTACGTAATGGAACGTGTATGCCCCTCATTTGCTTAGAGAGTGGCTGAGTAATTAAGAGCACAGATTCTGGAGCAGACTGCCTGCTGGGCTCGAATCCCAGCCCTGCTTTGCACTGTTTGCATAATCATAACTTTCCTGCTCTCTCTGGCATTTCATGTCTAAGGAAGTTGAAAAACACTACTTGCTGTATCAGGTCCTGAGTTAGTAAAACCATAAAGCACTTGGAATAACTCCTAGCACACAAGAAGTAGTCAAATGGGTGTTGTGTGTTGAGCAAATAGATATCAAGATGATAAAATTTACTCAAAATGAATGAAAAGACACAATACTTTGTTGGTTTTATAGCACAGATAAGAAAGAGTGAATGGAGAAGAGGCCCTCTCATGAAATTTTGGAGAGAGTAAAAATTAGTACAAATTATTTTTTCATATATATAAACATTTAGCGTTTTAATTTTATTTATTGTTTGTGTGTATGTGGCCAGCTGAGCCCACCCTGGGGGTGACACAGCATGTGGTGCCCAGGATCAAACCGAGGTCCCTTGCTCTAGCCTAAGCTTGCCAAAACAGGTGCTTTAGACTCCTGAGCTATATCATTGGCTCTAAATTAATACAAATTCTATGTCAGTGTTCATCAAACTTTTAAATTTAAAATGCATCTGCAGGTCCAGTCAGATAGCTCAGTGGACTAAAGTGTCTGCTTGGGCAGAGGGCCGCGGCCAGGGCTCGATCGCTGACCTGCCACGCTGGTCCCGGGACTGAGACTGGGCGTGGTGGCGTACCCCTGTAATCCCAGTGCTTGAGAGGCTGAAAACAGGAGAATTAGTATGAGTCTGATCTATGTAAGAAGACCCTGTAGGCCCTGTCCTAAATACATGTTTTTAAACATTTTAAAAAGTGCATCTGCCACATTACATAATTCAGCTCTGAAGTTAGGTCTCCTGACAAACTCTGCTTATGCTTACAGACATGTGTGATAGCAAGGACCGCAGTGACCCAAAGTTTCCATCTCATCTGAAAGGTACTGTAAAATAAGTTGGGACACACCCACAAAACGGGACACTTTGCCATCCTTAGGAACAATAAAACAGCTATTTGTGGTCTATCTCTAAGATTTATTGTTTCATTAAAAAGTAAGGAAGGTGTGTACATATATATTTATATATTTATTTGTACATGTACATACATGTGTGTTCACATTGATTCCTTGAAGAAATAAAGAACATATCTGTACAGAATATTTCTAGGCTGTTGCAATATAGTATGGGGGGAGTTGAAGTGAAACATTTTTAATTTATCCTCTTTGTCTCATTTGAATTTTTGCCAAATTTAAAGTATTACTTTCAACTTAAAAATTATATTTAAAATCCCAATGGCTATGAAACATATATTAATATATGCAAATATGTATATATCAATATGTATACACACCTAACTTAAAGACAAAATTTACAGTCACTGGAGAATGTTCATTAGCATATGTGAGTGATAGCAAATATGAGAACCTGAAAATAAGAGTGGGTTTCCTTGATGCAATATAGTAGAGGCTGAGGTGGAGAAGGATATTGAAGAGCACTTTAGGGAACTCCTTGAGAGGATTACAAATATTATATGTGTTCTGTGCATATTCTCAATATGTATCAACATGTATTATTGTATGGTATTTGTATATTACATTATTGTATATTATTTGTAGATTGTATATTCTCCATCTGCAAAAAAAACAAGTAAGCCAGCCTCTACCAAGGGATAATTTCATAGGCTTTAAAATTCAAAACCATGATTTCGGTCAATGCTTACTTAAATTTTAGACCCCAATAAAGCTCTTGATATTTTAAGTTCTAGATGATTATCTTCTCTAACCTGTTTAGTCTTTAAAACAATGAACTTCCCCCGATACTTGATATTTTTACCCTAGGTACATATCTCAAATCATCAAATATACATCCTACAAGAATTAATTATGAGTCAAGAAACTGAGCTGGCAACAGATTAAAGCAGACACAGGAGCTGGGAGTTTGATCCCAGAGCCTGCCTTGCCGGCCCTGCCCATAGGTTGTGCTGAGATGGCTATTGGGTGTGGCATAGTACATCTGTAATCCCAGCACTGTAGGAAGCCATAAACAGGAGGAGCACTATGAGCCGGGTCTATGCAGTGAGACCCTGTACACCCTGTCCTAAATACAAAGGGAAAAGAAAGAAACTGAGCTGGGGAGATAACTCAGTGGCCTAAGCACTTGCCTGGCAAGTACAAGGTCCTGCGTTCAATTCCTAGAGAGAGAGAGAGAGAGAGAGAGAGAGAGAGAGAGAGAGAGAGAG